>BMAT01004933.1:1284-12634 GCA_019649035.1 Elysia marginata
CTGCTGAATTGTGTCGATAACTGGAGATTTGACTGGCGATCTTGACAGTGTGTCTGCCACAGTTAGATTTTTCCCTTGTGTATATACCAGTGAGAAGTTGAATCTCATGAGACGTATGAGCATTCTCTGGCATCTAGTCGGGGCTTCGGAGATTTATTTCTTATTTACGATTGGTAGAAGAGGTTTGTGATCTGTTATAGCGGTGAAGTGTGAGAGTCCTGTTAGGTATTTGTCGAACCTTTCACAGGCCCAGACAATTCCTAAACATTCTTTCTCGATCTGACTATACCGTCTCTCTGTCGATGTTAGTGATCTTGACGCGTAGGCTACAGGTTGCAAGTTTCCGGTTTCGTCCTCCTGCATCAGGACTGCACCAAGTCCATAGCTGGATGCGTCAGAACTAACAACTGACTTTCTGTCGGTGTTAAAGAACTGGAGTGTTGGCGCCTGGGTTATAATGCGCTTAATTTCTTGTAGAGCTTCACTTTGCCTTGGTCCCCAAACCCAAGCTTTGTCTTTTTCAAGCAGTTCTGACATGGGATGTGTGATGTTCGAGAGGTTTGGAAGGTATCGCCCGAGGTAGTTCACCATCCCTAATGTTCTGCGTAACTCTGTGATACTTGTTGGCTCTGGCAGAGCCAAGATAGCTGTAACTTTTTCATCACTCGGCTTAACACCATCCTTGTTGATCTTGAATCCAAGGAAATCTATTTCCTTTTGTCTGTATAAGCATTTGCTGTCATTCAGCCTGACACCAGCTGCTTTCAATTTCTTCAACGTTTCTTCTATGTTCTTTTCATGTTCCTTGCTGTTCTTGCTGTGAATAAGGATGTCATCCATATAGCAGAGAGTGTTGTTGCCATGTTTCAGGATGTCAGTCATTGTTCTTTGGAAGATTTCGGGGACAGAGCTAATACCAAATGGTAATCTTTTGTAGGAAAATCTGCCGCAAGGGGTAATGAAGGTGGTGAGCTTGGCGGTGTCTGGATCCAGAGGAATTTGCGAAAATCCACTTGAGAGGTCTAATTTACTGAAAATTGTAGAACCAGTCAATTTGTGAATCAGATCTTCTGCTGTCGGGAGCATAAATCTTTCCCTTTTCAAGTATTTGTTCAAGTTTTTTAAATCTGTACAAATACAAACATCACCATTTTTCTTGATGACAGGAACCATAGGTGAACACCAGTCAGTTGGGTCTGAAATTTGTTCTATTACTCCGAGTTCCTTCATTCTCTCAAGTTCTTTTTCAACCTTTTGGTACAATGGAATCGGGATTCGTCTTAGGCATGACAATTTGCATGGGACTGCATCTGGGTGTAGATGTATCTTGACTGGGGTGCACTTGATTTCTTCAAATGTGCTGATTTCATTTATACTCAGTAGTCCTAAGGCTTGTATGGCTCGTCTACCGAGCAGGTTTTCTGACTTCGTCTCAAAGACATAGACTGCTTGTGCAGTTTCTGCATTTTTGTCCTCACAGGTACTGATTAGAGCTTGGAATTTCCCTAAACACTTGATAGGCCCACCAGGGCTGTTAAGGTGGATTTTCGTGGTCTGGAGCGCTGGCTTATAAATGAAGTTGTCATAATTCTTGCGTGAAATGACTGTGACGTCAGCACGAGTGTCGGTTTTGAATGTGGCTTCGTCTTTGCCGTTGATCTTGCACTTGGTCGTCCAGGGCTCGTCTCCTAGACCTTGCAGAGAGTTTAGAAAAAATTCTTCATTTTCTGGCTCTGAGTTATCGGGGTCTACATCATTTAAATCTAGTTGCGTTAAATCGTTGACATTTATTTTGTGCTGGTAGGAATGTGGCTTTCTGCTTGATCTGCACACAATTGCAAAATGGTTTGCCTTTTAGCAAATATGGCACGTCTTTCCCATTGCCGGGCATCTCCCAAAATGCGTGTGCTGTCTGTTGCATCGATTGCATCTGTTTGTTCTCCTGTCTGGTGTAGCGCTGAGCACTGCTAGGCTTATTTTTACTTGCACTTCGTCCGTGACTAGGATTTGTATTAGGTTTCTGCCTGCCTTTCTGACTATGACGGTTATGAAGTCTAGGTCTGGAGGGGTTGAATCTGTGATTGCTGAGCGAGTCAATGTTCATTCGAGACTGGCTGTTAACTTGACCTTCTATTGTTTCAAAATTTCTAGCCATGTTAATGGCCTTGTTGAGCGGTAAATCGCTCTCTAGTTGTAGTTTTCTTGTTAGTTCTTTGTCTCTGAGGCCAAAAACTAGCTGGTCACGTATGGATTCATCCCTTACATCAGCCCGGAACTGGCAGTGTTCTGCTAAAGTTCTCTAACAAAACTTTCAACTTTTTGTGTAGGCTTTTGAACCGCATTATGAAACTTTGCTCTCTCATAAATGACATTTCTTTTGGGGACAAAATAATCGTCAAAGCGTTTAAGTACTTGGTTGAATCTTTCTTCTTGATCTTCATCTGCTACAGTTTCAATGTCAGGAAATGTGCTGAAAATTTTGTTAGCTCTTTGCCCATGCTGTAAATAAGGGTTGAAATTTGAACATCAGGGTGTTCTTTGGCAAGTTTTGTTGCGCTTCGATAACGTAGAAACCACCGTTTCCACTCGGGCCAACCAGAAGGCCGACTGAAATCGAATTTCTCTGGGGGCGGAAGCTAAGACATCGTAGCCGTGTCTGCTAGATCTAGTGCTACGTACTGTGTTACTCTAGGTCTAAGTCTAGTGATAGGGTGTATCACCTGCTTCAAAGAGCTAACTAACTTAATTTATATAAAAGCTAGTACTCCCTCTATCGATCTCTTTCATTTATTTTTGTTGGTTTACTTTTCAACCTCTTCTGACACCATGTTTTGGGGTTCGAACAACAGTTAGCAGACAAGACATGAGAGAACGACGGCCATGTTGAATTGTTAATCATGAACTGTTTATTACCAATCAGGGGAAGTGACTCCCAACATTTAGGAACATTCTACAATCAATGAGTTGTCTCCCTTAGACCATACAGAGATCTCATCATAACATGGCATGGAGATTAACGCAAAGAGGACCAAGACGATGTACATAGAAAGGGATACAAAGGCGCTTACAATAACAGTGGGAAACGCAGTGCTCGAGCAGGTCTTGAAATATTCATACCTTGGGCAAATGATCACGGAGGATGTTGCCACTCTGAAAGATGTACAAATACGGAGTGAAAAGACAAGGCAAAAGTTTTGGGAGAACAAAGAGCTGCTACCAAGTAACGTTGGTCTCAATACTAAGAAAAGAATCCTGGCGTGCTACGCATACTCATTCTTCAACTATGGTTGCAAATCATGGACCTATTCCAAGACGGTTCAAAAGAAGATACAGACTTTCGAAGTGTCGTGCTACACGAGACTTCTCAAGGTCCCATGGACAGAAAAGAAAACCAACAAAGAAATTATACAAATGACCGTTAAATAAGAAAAAGCTTTAAAGAAGTTACAAAGTGATTAACTAACCAAAATTGATGGCCCAGGAAAGCACAAAAAAAACGAAAAAAAAAAACGAAGATGCCATAAAAGACTTTAAAGAAAGCTACAATCCGGCTATAAGCCATTATTCAAAGGAAAAACGCCATTTAGGAGATATCTGCAGAGTGATCTGACAATCATAAATACGCACAAAAAATACAACTTATCGCACACACACACACACAATCACACATACACCTGTATCTCCCAGTACATTCTACAAAATCTTTAAGACGATGAGATTGTCCATGGAAACCTTGGGAAACGAGAAGTGAGAGGTCTGTGAGAAGCATAAACAACATTCTTCTGAATTGTGACTGTGTTGGCTTCTGCGATGTTGAGTTTATGTTGCACAAAAGAAAGTGCAGAGTGGCAAGATCTGATTACCAAAAAAGATGCGGAAGAAAATCGCACAGTTTCAGGTGAATTGAAAGTTTCTGCCGATCTTCGAATGGTGTTAATGCTGCCTAGAATCGACCAATTCAAGGCTTGTTGGTTCTCAAAGCGGCTCATTGTTTTCAACGAAACAATTAGCGAACTAGGCAAAAAGGGACGAGACACTGCTGTTTTGTGGCACGAAACCATCGCAGGACGCAAATACGAGAAGATGTCCTCAGCATTTCACAAGTTCATTGAAAGCAAAAGAGACTTTAAAAAGCTGGCCCTGTGGCTTGGCAATTGTTCAGGTCGAAAAAAATTAGACATGTTTTACCATGCTGCTCCCTATAGTACACAATCCAAAGTGGGATGTGGAACAAATTGAGCTGATGTACTTTGAACGTGGCTACTCTTTTATGGCATCTGACTCAGCACATGGTCGGATTGAGAAGCAGATTAGAAAAAAGGGCAAGCTGTTTGGTTTTACAGACTTCGTATAGGCAGCCATAGCAAATTGCGAGCTGGTGGAAATGTCATTGTCAGGCTTCAGGAACTGGACAGCTGGAGTTAGCCAGTATGCTCTAAAACAGCTTGGAAATTAACGGCCATACTTACACAAAATTGTATGTGCAAAATTCTGCAAAGGCTCCAAGGAGCTTATTTATCAAACAGCGTTTGACCAGACTGAAGTTTTTGTTACAGTTCTAAAAGCCAGCTTGCACCTTTCATCAGCTTGTTGTGAAAATAACAAGAAACAAAGAGGTATTGAAACGTGTATAATTAGATCTGATTGATTCGCAACTTCCAATGATGCCAGGAAATCGCCGACCATTTCGGATCAACTTACCTGGTGACAAGACGTCAGCAGACTGAACTGTTCAATTTTAAGATAATGCTTGTATTCTATATGCCAATGTTAAATTTGCCACAATAATCATATTACGCACTGTTCGCGTTACACAGTACTCGTTATATAACAGTAACATTTAATTGTTTGTAAACAACAACAACAACAAAAAAGATATGATAAGCAAAGTTTCATTGAGGACGACGCATCGACCTCTTTGAATAACGATAGTTATTAATTTTTATACATTTCTGAAACCGATCTAAAATACTCCGCAAATGGAACATAAATGAGTTTATTTAGTAATGCTAAAGGGCATAGAGGATGCATTCAGCTAAACATGGTATAGGTCAGGATCAGACAACCATCAGCTGTACTCTGTGGGCATGTAATTGTAACAAGCGCAGATGGGTTACAGATAGATCCAGATAAAATAAAGGCAGTACAAGAAATGCTAAGACCAAACGATAAAGAGGCTCTGAGGAGATTCCTTGGATTTGACGCCCTTTTTGGGAAAATTTATTCCAAACCTAAGTCAAGAGATTGAACCACTAAGACAACTTCTAAAAGCAGAAAACCAATTTCAATGGCAGGACCAACATGAAAATGCCTTCAAATTACTAGAAAAACCTATGTATAGAAGCTCCGGTTCTAAAACTTTTTGATGTTACAGAAACAGTTCAAATACATTGCGATACCAGCTCTATGGGACTTGGAGCAAGCCTAATTCAAAACGGCAACCCGATCGCATACTCTTTAAGAGCACTCACTGACACTGAACAAAGATATGTCCAGATAGAGAAGGAAATGGCAGCTTATGAGCTATTATACACGCTTGCAAGAAATTTCACTGCTATATCTTTGGCAAAAAAGTTACCGTTTTCACAGATCACAAGCCATTAGAGCAGATCTTCAAGAAGCGATTTTGCCAGCACCCATGAGATTCCAGAGAATTTTATTAGCACTGCAATGGTATGACTTTAAAGTCAACTACAAGAAAGGAAAAGATATCCAATTACCGGACATTCTATCCAGAGCATACCTAGAATATGTGAAGGAGGAAATTGATCTGAACCATATCACAGTATCTGAGTTTTTTTACATTTCTGATGAAAAATACAAGCTTTTCCAAGATAGAACTGCAGAAGAATTAAAGAAGTTGCATGACATTATACTGCAAGGTTGACCAGAAAGAAAGAGAGATGTTCCTCGAGAAGTTCAACAATACTTTGAAAACAGGTCTGAGCTGAATACAGCAGATGGAATAAGCTGCAAATCAGTTAGAATAACTGTTTCACCAAGCCTGAGGAAATATGCCATGGACCTTACCCACAAGAGTATTATGGAAATGGTGAAATGCAAACAAAGGGGCAGAGAAGTTTTCTTTTGGCCAAGTATTAATGCAGAAATTGAAAAGAAGGTTAAAAACTACCAGATGTGTGCAGCTGTAAAAAAACAGACAATCACAAGAACCACTAAACTACACAAAGCTCCCGACATTTCCGTTTTCTGAGATTGCTGCAGATATTTTTGTATTTCAGTCACAACAGTTTCTGATTACAGTTTACATGTATTCTGCATTTATTCAAGTCTTTAAACTGAACAGTCTGAGGAGCATTGCAGTGATTTATGCACTTAAACAAATATTTTGTGTACACGGGATACCTTGCAAAATTACGACATACTGCGGATCGCAATTCACAAGTGCGGATGTGGAAGAGTATGGGATACAAAATCGCACAGTTTCACCACATCATCAGAGTGCCAATGCCAAAGCGGAACTATCAGTGCAGATCGTAAAGAAGCTATGGAGCATGTGCGAAGACAAGTACTTAGTAATCATAGATTACATAACCACTCCATTGGAAAACATCAAGGCTTCACCAGCACAGCTGCTAATGGGAAGAAGGCCCAGAAACCTACTGCTAGCAGTGAAGGAACTGTATGAACGGAAGACAATAATAAACAAGGAAAAGTTCTGCAAACAATGTGACCGGAAGGCATGGACCCTGGAACCACTAGAAAACCATACACCAGTCAGACTACAACCAACATCAAGATCCAAAGTCTGTACCCCAGCTAGAATTAAAGGTAAATTGGGATCACGACCATATGCAGTCACCTCAGAGGACGGCACGTTCAGAAGAAACAGACGTCAAATCATAAGATCTACTTGGCAAGCAAACTAGCAACATGTTATAAACAGAGATGCACTTGGCGATGAGGCAGAAAACTTTGATGCTAAGGTCAACAACAGTGACTTGCCTGATACTTCGCTGCCACTGGTCGAGGTCCCTCCCTCACCAACCAAAAGAGAGTTCTCAAGCTCTCTCCCTCTCACTGACAACGTGTCACTGAGAGAGCACTCAGACAATGCATCAACACACCAGTACGTTGCCAGAGGGGGCCGTCGAGTTAAGAAACCATACAAACACACTCTGTAGGAATGCTTTTAGTTAAAGAGGAGGGTGTGGCATCTAAGTAACATTAGACACTTACGCACTGACATTACTATTGATAGACACTTCCTACATCTTTGTTTACAACACTGGTTTACAACTATATCTACATGTAGTTTCACTTTCTCAATTATAGTACATACTGTATGAATCTTGTCATGTTGAATCAATAAATGTTTATCTTAGATCTAAAGATCCTAGTTTCTGTAGTTTTATCAACCTACTACATTGGTGACCCCTACAACTTACACCGTTTGTGTAAGCTAGATCTAGATCCACAACTGTAATTCACGCTCCAATCAGCATAGATCTATAATTGTCAACAACACGTTCTTTACATTTATAAACACATTTATCATGGCTGTCGACAGTGTGGCTCTTGAATTACCCACTTCTTGGGTTTCAAGTCCCACAGCTTGGTTTGCCCAGGCCGAAGCTCAGTTTGCCTTAAAAAAGTTACCCAGGATGATACAAAGTACTACCACTTTGTCTCCTCACTAGACACCAACACAGCAACCAGGTCCCTTTCTGTTATTTCCTTCCCACCAACAACCAACAAATATCAAACTTTAAAGTCATTTTAACATATGCTTATGGACTCACTGATGAAGAGAGAGCATCAGCATTGCTTAACAGGAGATGCCAAACCATCTGAGTTGGTGGAGAGTATGCTGACATTGCTAGGTCAACATCATCCTCGTTTTTTTTTTAAACAAATTTTTCTGCAGCAACTCCCTGAGCATATCAGAACCCCACTAGCCATTTCAGATACCAATGATTACCGTGCCCTCGCCCAACAGTCCGACAAACTTTATCTTGCCAGTCAACCGAGACAACAAACTGTTGCAGAGGCAGTGAATAGCTGCCAAGCCCAGGCCCCAACTTCATCTAACGACGAAATCTCGGCTATTGGGGTGAAATTTGAAAAGGCAAAGAAAGTTTACCAACATGCCAAAAATTCAGAAATTTTAAACCCCACAAGAAGAACCAGGGAAACGCCATGGCGGGTCAACAGTAGCCACAGCTTCTGCTGGCCCGCATGATCCACAACTGTTCATCAACGATACTAATTCTGGTCTTCGTTTTCTCGTTAACACAGGGGCCCAAGTTTCTGTTATACCACCGTCGTGGCATGACAAACGCTACAGGAAACAAGGCCCACCATTCCAAGCAGCCAATGGAACACAAATTTAGACTTACGGAGCCTGCGAAGTCTTCTTACATCTGAATGGCACTAAGTATCAAGCACGTCTCGTTGTAGCAGAGGTCAAGCGTCCCTTGCTAGATGCCAATTTTTTTAAAAGACATAACTTATTGATGGATCTTAAAGGCCAGAGGTTGATTGAAGCAGATACGTATTTCTCATCGCCCTGCTCAATCAGCCATATTCATAACCTAGAACTCGCTCCAATTGAGCAAGCCAGCAACAAATTCAAAAAAATACGGCTAAATTTTCCGGACTTACTTAAACCTACACTTTCAACAGCTGCTGTCAAACATGGGGTACAGCACCACATCATAACAACAGGACCACCGATCTCCTCACGGGATCGACGTCTTGCACCACACAAACTAGCGAATGCGAATAAAGAACTTTTGGAAATGGAGAGCATGGGCATAGTCCGAAAGTCAAATAGCCCCTGGGCTTTACCTCTTCACATGGTCGAGAAATCAGATGGCGGGTGGCGCCCCGCGGAGATTACCGTCGTCTTAATGATGCAACAACCCCTGATCGATACCCAATTCCTCACATTCATGATTTCTTTTCACAGTTGGCTGGGAAAACAGTTTTTTTCCAAAATAGATCTGGTGCGCGGTTACCACCAGATCCCTATGCAGATGACATACCCAAAACTGCCATAATTACCCCCTTTGGCCTCTACGATTATCTACGTATGCCATTTGGACTTAAAAACGCAGCTCAGAGTTTCCAGCGTCTAATGGACACATTTCTTCAAGGTTGTGTTTTTGTAATCTTGATGACATTTTGATTGCTAGTTCTTCAGACCAAGAACACTTACAAGACCTTCACAGGGTATGCAGCCGGCTCCAAGATTTTGGTTTAGTCATCAAACTCGAAAAATGCATTTTCGGGCAAAAACGCTTAGACTTTCTGGGTCATGAAATCTCCCAACTCGGCACTATTCCTCTACCCTCAAAACTTGAGACTGTCAAAAACTTTCCAAGGCCATGCACAGTCAAGGGTCTGCAAGAGTTTCTGGGAATGTTAAATTTCTATCACCGTTTTATCCCCCACGCAGCGGCCATACTACACCCACTCTACAAAGTCATCAAACAGCCTGGTTCTCGTAACTCTCTGGACCAAACCCTTGAGATGGATTTTACTTATAACTCTAGTAAGGAGACCCTTGCAAATGCTATAATGTTGTGCCACCCTGACCCAAGTGTACACAGTTTTCATTGACAACAGATGCATCGGACCACGCGGTTGGAGGTGTTTTGGAAGAGAGGATACACGGAATTTGGCGACCGGTGGCCTTTATCAGCAAACAACTAAGGCCCCTAGAACAAAAGTATAGTGCATTTGACAAAGAACTCTTGGGGCTTTACCTAGCTGTCCGTCATTTCCGTTTCTTCCTGGAAGGACGACCATTCACTGCGTTCAACGACCATAAGACCCTTTTGGGTGCTATGTCAAAACTCTCTGATCCTTGGACTCCTCGTCAACAGCGTCACCTAGCTTACATCTCGGAGTTTTCAACAGACATACAACATATCTCAGGCAAGACAAATGTACTAGCCGATTGCCTCTCTCAAGCGCACATCAGTGGCGTTTTTATTTTAAGCATATATTACGCACAAATGGCAAATGCACAGTTAGAAGATGGTGATGTAAAGCCATTACCAATTTACAATTTGAACGTATTCCTCTTCACAACTCTCCATTTACACTTCTATGCGACGTCTCCACTGGCCAACCTCGACCAATTGTTCATAAAACTTTTCAACTCCAGGTCTTTGAAGCTATTCACAGCCTCGCACACCCCGGTTGCAAACCATCTGTCAAACTTGTCTCAGAGAAGTTCGTATGGCAACCTGCATATGGGTTTAAAGTGGCCTTAAATGTACTGGTCTGCTGGGGCATTAGTGGCTCTGCTCTTGTGGCGACACAGTTACGCTAAGTAACGAAGCCTAATTTCCCGAAAGGGATTAATAAAGTGTATAAAAATTTTAAAAAAAATAAAAATAAAATAAAGAAACAGGTCAACAAATGGGCAAAGGAATGCCTAGCTGGCCAACAATCAAAAATTCAAACACATATACACTCACCAATAGCAAACATACCAGTTCCTGCTGAGAAGTTTAGCCATTTAGATATTTACACATTGACCTTGTTGGCCCATTTCCACCCTCCGATGGTTTCACACATCTTTTCACAATAATAGACCGCACAACACGATGGCCTGAAGCCATCCCCTTGGCAAACACTTCTACTTCAGAGTGTGCCAAAGCTCTCATACGACACTGGATTGGTCGTTTGGGAGTCCCTACAGATGTGAAGTCAGGTAGAGGATCTCAGTTTACCTCCTTTCTGTGAAAAGAAATTGCAAATCAACTGGGAGTGACTTTACATAGAGAACAACATCATAATTATCATCCTCAATCTAACGGTCTCATTAAAAGCCTCCATAGAACTTTAAAAGCAGCCCTCAAAGCTCGACTCCTAGGACCAAACGGGGTTGATGAATTGCCCTGGGTTCTTTTGGGGTTGGGAACAACTCCAAAACCAAATCTCGGTTCCTCTTCTGCCGAACAAGTCTATGGCCATCCGTTGACTGTGCCAGGACTGTTCATAGATCCTACCTTCAGGTCACACAGTAACGTGAATGACCATGTGGATATGACCATTCGCCGATTCTCTCCCGTTCCCACATCCAACCACAGATGGCATCCACAATCAGCTGCATCAATACCACCGTCTATCCAAAATGCAAAGCTTGTGTTTATACGCCGAGACGCCCACCGTGGACCACTCCAACGCCCATACGATGGACCTTTCCAGTTGCTCCCGGGCCTAAAACATTTCGTTTTCCAGATAGGTAATAATGAAGAGACTGTTTCTGTGGACCGTCTCAAACCAGCACACACAGGCCCTGCTGAACCAGTAAATGTGGCGCAACCCTCTCGTCGTGGCAGACCACCCATGCAACATGAACCAGTCATAACTG
>BMAT01004935.1:14987-25003 GCA_019649035.1 Elysia marginata
ACATTATCTACATATGATGACATTGACATGTCGTTATCTAGATAAACGTCTAAGTTTTTTATGCGTTTGCTTGTTGGTATGATATTACCGTTGATGTTCAGAGTAGTTGTTGGTATTGAATGTACATCTTTGCCAAGTATAATGATTTCAGTTTTATCTTCATTGAGTTTAAGTTTGTTGGTCATCATCCACTCTTTTACACTCTCGATACAGATTGATGTTTTTGAGAGGAGCAATGGTAGGTTATTTATCGTGTCAGTACAATACATTTGCGTATCATCAGCATAAAGGTGATAAGACATACCATGCAATTTGATGATAGATGACAATGGGGACGTATACAGAGTAAAGAGAATCGGCCCCAGCACAGACCCCTGAGGAACTCCGAAAACAAGAGGGAGTTTTCTTGAAGTGTATTTTAGCTTATAAATCAGAAAAACCATTCCATACAGTGCTAGTGCTTATGTAAAAAAATTAAGCATTGTTTTTTTTTTTGAATTAAATTTAAATTTTAAGCATAATTTTAGTTGTTGTATGGGAACGTGCAAAGCAAAACAAAAATTTATATATATATATTGTTCATCGATTCAAAAATGTATATATATTTGAACAAAGTCTATATTGTAACACCATTTATATCCCTGCACTATTTATCAAGAGGTGGTATCCAGGTTCAAATGACTGCTGAAATTGATTGCCTTCTAAGATTTTTCCCAAACAACATCTTTCTGCTAGCTAACATAACATGTGAACATACTTTTAGAGTTCTGTTGAACATGTTTTACAATGGCAATATAACTAAAAGATTTAAACTTTTTATAATGTACAGTTTTAGTTAGATACAAAAACTAGACAAGGCAGCCTCATTTCTAAATCCCAAATCATGCCCAAGAATTGACTTGGCCTCACAATCCCACAGCTACAGGTTGTCAATCATTCTGATATAAACGTTTTGATATCATTTAGGAAATATCTTCTCTCGCTTTCAGTCATTTCCTATTGCCTGGAAGTTCAAATCTTGGTCGCATCACATTCAGTGATAATTCACCCTTGCAGCACAGTCTCCTACTCTTGTCACTTCCTACTGGTTACTCTTTCCCAATACAACTTACAATATCAAGTTATTCCATTGCAGCTTGCCCTGCATTAGGTTGCACAAGTTCGCTCACTGCTCGCCCTCTGTAATCTATTTTGTTGTGCACATTGCATTTGCAGAATCAGGATGACATATATTTCAATTTTTTTTTTACATTCTTAGCATTGCAAAATTAATCAGAAAAGCCTTTTTTCTGGGTGTGAGTTCAACGTTAGCATGCAATAATATCGCATATAATTTACATTTACATATAGAGAATGATTAAATCTTAATTTGACCTTGTGTCAAGCTTTAGATTTGAATACATATAGAATTTTATAATGATATTTGGACCACTGAACTAAATCAGAGTTCTGGGGTTCTTCTAGAGTTGAATACTAATTATTAATGGCATAGCTTAATTTCAAAACTCATAAATGATATTTTTAGTCATCTAGCATTATTATTTGTAATCTAGGCGTACATTTTATAGTTTCCCTTTTTCAATTGCCTGCGTCATTTTAACTATAGATACTTAACAGTCTTCTCTCAGCTGGTTTTCTCTCTGCCTTAACTTTATTATAATTATCGGTGGAAGGATTTCCGCTGAGGAGAGCCATCCTAAACTATAACTTAGAAGTTTTTTTTTTACTGGGGAAGAAAAGAAATGTTTGTAATTTATTTTATTATCTTATTTCATTGTCCTACTGTTTCTGCGGATCTGGAAGACAGGGCACGTGTTAGTTCATGTATACAAATCTGTACACAACATTCAGATTCAAATTGTCATTTAAGCGTGACCAGAACCATGTAGTGATGTACCTCTTGATCCCCAATTCGGTGTCTTATCAGCTGAGCTAATGTGACTGTTGGATCGTGTCAGAGCTCTCAATATATCTCAAGTACACTTAACAGCAATGAGACTCAGTACCTAGTAATTTAATCTAAACATTTAAAATGCCTTTGGATTTGGAAAATTGTATTCCCTACATCTATGAACTTTAGAAAGAATTTTTAATTTATAAGGCCTTTAAATAACAATATAAATTTCTGTTCAAAGGAGCATTGTAATTACTACAATGTGGCCAGTTTAACAATTTGACGACATGTGTTTGCCTTAGCCTGTGAGTTTAAATTTTTCATAATTGAAGGATTAAAAACTCTGTGCTGTTTCCAGCTTTTTTTTTTTAAAGAAAAAACTTAAAAGTGATTTAAGAAAAATTTAGGCCCTTCATTGTTTCTGATAAATTTATTAATGACATTTATAATGAAGGGCAATTTAATCATATTTAGCCCAAAGGAAATTAAAAAGGACATACCAAAGTAAGTTATCCCTGTTGACAACTCCACGTCCTACCTCTCCTATTCCCATGCTTCTATAGGCTTAGTATTTTCTTTACAATTTGAAACATGAAGTCTAGAAATCCTCTATTTAGATTAGAGGCTTAAATTTTTAGTGTTGTATCTAACTTTGGACCAAATGTAGAGTTACATCTCTTTAAAGAAGAGAAGGAACATATAGTGGAAAAAGATGATTCTAATTGCAAATGTCTCTTAAAACAATCAATTTGTGACAATTAAAACTTACAGGTTCGTATTTCAGCATAGCAATATCCAAAGAAAATGAAAAATGAAAATTTAAACACAGCAGGTGGTTTAAAAGACCAGAAAAAAATACCACTTTACCAGCCTAGGGCTTAGTTGATAGGTGTTTTGAATTTAAGTCCTTTTTAATCAAACTTATTTTTAGATTAGCCAGGCCCTTCATTATTTTATAGAAGAAACTTGGCCATCAAAAACTTTGTTTTAACCCAGTATTTTGGTTTTCATGCCATTACAGAATATAATTTTGATTTTTTTGTATTTCCTTGTTAAAATGGAGTGGATTTTTTTTTACAAATTATAAGTTATATATTAAGTTATTAACAAATATAAAATTCTAAGCTTTCATTTTGACCTCTTGAAATGTAATTTACTAAAGTCCAAAGCAAAGCAAACTCTGTATGCTTTGTGACGTTTGTCTTCCTTTTTGCGGCTAAAGTGTGGATTTTTTTTTTACAGCAATTTCTACATAAGAGGACAGCCAACTTGACTTGTGCCTGACAGAATGTCTGGCATGAAACGTGAAATGTCCAGCCCTACTGGCGGCAGCCACTCCAGTTTCTCGTTCTCGCGTACAAGCAGCACAAACTCCATCCCAACCGCAGCTGGTTGTACCAGTTCAGCATCTTCCGCCCACAACTCAGGTAATCAGCTGTAATCTAATGTAGTAATAATAGTCTCATAACTCTATCTGACCTACCTGACCTGTTGACCCTCATATATCCAAAATAAACGCCTTGGCACCTTTCTGGTATTTTTAATGTAAGTTCATGCCACTGACTTCTCTCCCTTGAAATGTTTTGTAGCTTGTCAAGGTTTCTTTGACTTGTGGGGGTGAGTGATGTTGTTCTGTTCTCTTTCAGGTAACAGATTTCTTCGCAGAAGGGAAATAACTATGCACTGTAAACTGTATACATCTCTGTAATTTTCATTCTGCAAAAAGAAAATCATAAAAAAATATTTAAGGATAAGGGTCAGAATAACTTTTTTGTCCATTTTTGAAAGTTTTGTTTGTTTGCCGCAATCAATGAAAACTAAAAGTACATATTTTTGAACAGCATCAATTTCAGATATATTGCATACATTATAAACACACACACACTCATCATACACTCATGATTTGAAATCACTGTTACATCTTATGAAATCAGGATCAAATACAGATTTTTCTATTGTTCCACACACTCACATTATTGAATTCTTAAATCACAAAGGAACTTTTTAAAATGTCATAAAACAAGCATTGTTTACTTCCGAAATTTTTAGAACCTGCTAGTGGGAAATGATTTTCAGCTTTACAAGCATCAATGATCAAGCAGTCCCTTTGTTCCACCAGGAATGGTCTTTTTATCTTTCTTTCTTATCTTCTTACTGTACTCAGATATTAGCATATACATGAGAGTGCCACTTGACAGTGAGTTTAACATTAAAATAATATGGTTACAGTCTTCCCCTGCTGAAGGTAGTCTCAAGACTTTAAGTAACTTCCCCAGCAGGCCAATACTCACCAGAACAAATTCAACTCATATTTTAGAGCATTACAGTATGGCTGTCTATTAGGGACTCAAATACTAACACTCCACAAATTTGAAACACTGCCTTTAAGCCAGATACCCATTTTGCAGGTGGGTGGACTCAGGGAAATGTAGATATTGCTTTCCTCAGGCAATTTAAGGGAGTTATATCATGAGCCCTTGTATGTAGGGAATTAAACCCACAACCACAGGATCATGAGTCAGGAGTGCAGACCAATGAGCTACGCTGCTTCACATCAGTAATTTAGTATTGTGACAGTTGGTATTAATATAAAGACACAAACATTGCTGACTGTTATCATTTGAGGTTTTTTAAATTAGATTTATTGTAATATATTATTTTCGGTCAGGAAATTTTTCAATTTACTAAAGTAGGACAGGAAAGTATCATAAAGATATGGCTTCTTTATATATATATAAAAAAAAAACCTATGCTACTTTTTACTCGCGACTAATTTATAAGTACTTCCTTTTTGTCGTCCTTGTTTTGAACTTAAAAAAATATCAATCACGAACCTCTTTTCATTAAAACCTCTGTTCATGTTTTGTGACTATGCAAATGCTGTCTGCACCAGATTATAATTTATATTCATACAAGCACTTACTGCTGCCTTTTGATTGTATTTTAATCAGAGGATGAAGACAGTGAGTCCAGCAAAGTTCCTTCGTACAAAGACAGGCGCCGTGAAGCACACACAGTTGCAGAGCAGAAAAGAAGGGACGCTATTAAAGTGAGGATGCTGAATACTAGGTTTCAATCTTCTAGTTTTAAACGTGGTGTTAACCTATATAAAGTTTAGTTTGATCGCAAAGCTGTAAAAAATAATCAGTAAATGTAAAAAAGTTTTTTGTATTGGCAAAGGAGCAGCAGAATTTCTTAGGTGACTTAGCTGTCGGTTTTTTTTTAATCCAGTTATTAATTCTGGCTTCTATACTGGGCACTCTCCAGTTATCTTTCATTTTGAAGTTGTGCCATTAATGCTACCTAATGCAAAAGGTTGCTAAGGGAGAACATTTTCAACAGCTGGTTTTTTTATTCTTATAAAATCACGGTATACGGATATATCAAATCTTCAAAAACAAATGTGGGATTCTATTAAAAACTTTTTCTGATCTTAAAATATCTTCATAAAAAAGTGGCAGCATCAAAGAAAATTAAGGAGCAAAAAACCAATGTTTTTCACTTATGCTTAAAAGAAGATTTACACTTTTATTTAATTTGTTGATTTGATCAAATTATTAATATTTTTTTTATAGAAACAAATTTTGAATTCTACTAAAAACTTTGATTTTAGATTGTCTTAAATATGACAGCGTTATTAAAAATTAACAAAAAAGAAACAAAACATTTTATTTCAAATACCTAAAAGAATATTTAAATATGTCACCATACTTTGATCAAAGAAATGATTTAGTTTTGCAATTAAATAAATTATACCTCTCTTAGAAGTAAAACTGTGCTATCTTATTCTATCAATCAAAAGAGTTTTGTAAGCAAGCAAGTAATTAATCTACTCTCAATCACTGAGTAATATCTTTTTTTTCTTCACATTTCTATCTTGCATCTGGCACTTGAAAACTGACGTCTTTAAATTTTGTACTAAATGGTGTTTTTATGTGTGTGTGACTCACACACTTTCCAGAAAGGCTATGACGAGCTGCAGAATATCGTGCCGACATGTCATCAACAGGACTCTCTTGGCTCCCAGAAGATCAGCAAAGCCACAGTGTTACAGAGATGTAAGAGCTTGTAATTCTGAAAGAATAGAATTGAAAATTAGCAACTAATAAAGTCATCTTAGCACAAAACTGAGTTTACTATTTTTAGCCCCTTGGTGATGCTGGATAGTCCCTTATGTACTGGGAATCCATGGGAAAGTGCTCCCTCATGATGGTCTGGTGCATAGGGTTTAGTAATGTTTTGTAATTTTACTCAAAGCATGCCTACCTTTTTAAAACTTAAAGACAGTCAAAGATGTCTTGTTATTAGAAGTAGATATTATGTATTTGTCAATGTATTGTATCGTACAGCAAAAACTAACAAAAGCAGTTGTCTAATCATCTTTGCTGGTATTTTTTTCTTTTGAGATAAACTTTTAAATTTGCCTAGAGGGGAAACAATGTAGTGCAGAATGGTTTTAATTTTTCCACTTTCAAGATGAATTCGTACCTTTTTTTCATTTTTATGGGCAGTGAAAGTGGTTTCAGGAAATAAGTGTGAAAAACTAACTTTTTGAAAAAAATATTTTTTTCAGCAATTGATTACATGCAGTTTCTGAGCAACCAGAAGAAGAAACAAGAAGAAGAGCTGGAATCTTTGAGAAAGGAAGTAATGGCGCTGAAAATCATGAAAGCGTAAGTTTAATTTTTTGTGTTTGTTTTGTAGTTTTGCAATCTGTTATTCTTAACTCAATCCCCCCTAGGCCCACTAGCCCAGTTCGAGCCCTGTTCCTAAGAGAAGGGAGGTAGATTGTCCATATCAGATGCAGCTAGATCTAGATCTAGAAATCTGTGCTAAATGGTACTAAAAAATGTCAACTTCAACGGACCCACTTCGGCTTTTTTGTGGACCAAAAGTTTAATGAAAATAACCTAAATAATGCTTCAAAAGAAAAAGAGAAGGTAACATCGTTCATATCCGTTGCAGGCAGATCTAGAACTAGAATCTAGGTCTAGAAATGTGTGCAAAATCGTACTGAAAAACAATCAACTTCAACGGACCCGCTTCGTCTTGTTTGTCGACCAGAAGTGAAATAAAAATATCCTAAATAACGCTTAAGATCTCTTCTAAAAGAAGAAGAGGTTTATGCAAGATTTCGGGCGAGATTTCCGGGGTTACTAAGCTACCAAATGTACTCTACGAAAGCAATAGCGATTGGGCGATGACGGGCGATATAGATACACAATAGTGTGGTCCAATCGGGCGATGGCGGGCGCTATAGGTGGGATTGAGTTAAACTAAGAACTCAGCCTATATTGTCTTAAGATTGGAAAGTAAAATAAGAAATTAATAATGAATTTTTTCGTTCAATACCGTATTTTCCTCGCAACCAGTGAAAATCAGTTTAATGTCTAGACTCCTTTTCTGAGAAAGTGTCTTTTAATAGTGAAATTTTCTTCTTTTTCTCTATATTTTAAATCAACAAACGTTTTTTTTTTATTTCAAATTAAACGGGAAAGAAATTGAAATTTTACAATGAGCAGCATAACTGTCTTCACTTTATGAAAGTAAGACGAACATTTTGTACACTGCTTGGTGTTGGGGTATTGTGGTAGATGCTTGGCTTTTGGGTCGAGAGGTTTTGGAGTCGAGCCCTGCTTTTAGCAGGTCAATTATTAGTCCTTGATGGCTTGAGGAATGCTATCTAGTATTTACACCTGTCTCTACCTCATATAAAGATCTTGTCAGTATGCGAGAGCGAATTGCTTTTATTGCTGCTCCTCTGTCAGTTTAGAGAGTAATTTGGTTTCTAATCGCCTGTTGGAAACCCATGTAATGCGCCTAGAGCATTTTAACGGATTAGGCGCATAAAAAAAAAACTTTTTCCTTTACACAGGTAGTTAATTTTTTTTAGATACATTTTTGTGAATTTTACAGGGAAGGACTCCTATAGAATATACTGAACTGAAAAGACTATGTAAGAAACATTAAAATTTGAAGGAGAAAGAAAGATCTAAGAATAAAAAATTTTGGTTTTCTATTGTGAGAAGTTGAGTCTATAATAGCTGAGACTTTTTTAAAATTTTAGGCCTCTACAGTTTGCAATTTTGGCAAAAATTATTAACACTGAAACTTTTGCACTTTATAGAAGTGCAGGTGATGTTGAGTGTTCGCCCTGAAGGAGTTTAGTTGAACTGTAGTCTCTTCAGTGTTAACATCATTGAGGATCAAAAAATGTCCTATTGAATAGGGACCCAAAGGTGACAGCATTTGTTCTTGCCCTAATGTCCGTTCAGAGCATTTTTAGCCTTCTGAATGATTAAAATGATTTCATATTAAACTAACAAAGAACTATAGCAACAATGTAACCGTGTGGAACTCTTTTGTTGTCTTCAAAACATTTAACCTAAATTTTTGCCTTTTGTAAAGAGTTTAGGGCAGCAGTAAATAGTTTTACACTCGTGTTTACAACATAAAAAAACAAAACGGTCCATTTAAATATCTATTTGTGTACTGACTCCTGTCCATTTTCTCATGTTTCAGAAACTATGAGCACATTGTTAAGACGCATCAGAGCTCTCCGTCCCATGGACAGAATCAAGTGTCTGATGAAGTTAAATTTCAAGTGGTAATCTTACTTTGTTATAGTGGAGTTTTACAGAACTTATTGAATGCATTTGGATAAAGTGGTTCACAATTTTTTTTTTCCTTTGCAGTTCTGGGCTTAGACTAATTATCAAATAGATTGAATCTATTTTAATTTTTGTATTTTGCTTACAAGTAATTGAGGCTCATTCCCACTTGCATTTTGATAAGATCAGATTATTTTTTTTTAATCAGTAGGTGATGAGAAAGACAAGGTTTGTTTGGTTTGTATATGTATGCAAATATTGTCAAAATCAAAACCTAAAATTCCTCTGTGTTGAACAATCTGTTATACTTTTGTTATCTATTTCTAGGTATAGATATGTATTTGATTTTTTTTTGTGCCCAGCTTTTTTAGTCTTTTGCTGCTTTTCTTTTGAGGTTTCCTTCATGTAGTTTTATCTTTCCATTATCTCAGTTCCGAAACACCATGGACTCCCTGTTCCACTCATTCAACTCGTCGATATCTGTGGCAAACTTTGCGGAACTGTCTGCCTGTGTGTTCAGCTGGCTGGAAGAATATTGCAAACCTCAGGTATGCCTGATTGAAAAGCCACTGGCCCTTGTGCGATTTCTTTGTTTTGTATAGGAAAAAGAGAAAACAATTTAATGACAAAGTGCAAGCCACTCGTTCGACTCCCTTTAGAGTTGACCGAAACTTTGAAATTAAAATTATCTTGCATACAGTGGAGTCCGCTCAAGATAAGCCCTGCTCAAGATGAACTTTGGGTTAAGATAAAGTAGAATTTTGGTCCCTTTCCTTTTCTTTCTTTATAATCTTATTGCCTAATATAAACTTTGAGATGAAACAAACTTTTTAGTCGGGCCCAAAAGGGTTCATCTTAACAGGATTCCACTGGAATACACTGTAGTATCGCGGAGGCATTTTTCTGCATTAAACATTTACCACGGCTTAATCTTTCATCTGGAAGTCAAACAGGATTAAGATCAAACACAAGACTGAAATACTACAGATCTGTTATGTAATCTGTTTTACTGTGTGCCTTAGAGACAAGAAGTACCAAGTATTGAAAGAAAACTCAGGGGTTTCGAGGGGCAGTCACGCAGTGTCTTAGAAGAATTTTGGGAATACACTGGGAGCATAGATTTACCAACAAGGAAATAGATAAGAATGGAGGAAGTTTGTAAGTACCCTATACTCGCAAAGAGACAATGGATAGTTATATACTACATCAGTCCTTTCAGATAGCCTGGAAAATTTAAATATAGAGAGCTGAACCTTTGAAGCTTGCGAAAATTGTCAGGTTACAACACTTCTTTTATTTTCATGGCATGAAAAATCAGGCAATATTTTAGGCTTTGGTCAAGTACAGTTAAACATGTCTACAGCAAGATTTTTTTTGTTTATTAAGAAGAAAAATTCTGCTGTAGGCATGTTCCTGCAATGAGAATGCAAAGGGGAATTAGAGAAAAAGCAATACATTGCATGTATATATATATATATATATATAAAAACTAATCCCGCGCATTGTCGACC
>BMAT01004935.1:55578-66595 GCA_019649035.1 Elysia marginata
AGTAGTAGTAGTAGTAGTAGTAGTAGTAGTAGTAGTTGTAATAGCAGCAGCAGCAGTAGTAATAGTAGTAGTAGTAGTAGTAGTAGTAGTAGTAGTAGTAGTAGTAGTAGTAATAGTAGTAGTATCAGCAGCAGTAGTAATAGTAGTAGTATATTAGGTAGTAGGCCTAGAGAAACACCAATCTCTCCCGCCTTACTTCTTGTAGATCTATGTGCAACCCTTTTTGGGCACGATACTGATAGGCAAGAATTACGCAGCTCAAATGAAAATGCTACTAGGCAACTTTTAAAACACAAATCTGCACCAGTAGGTCAGAACCATGTTTGCATTTCCATAGTTTTTATAACTTTTTTACTTTACATTTTTGTATGTCTAAAATGACGAGAAAATCAAACTTTGAGGGGCGATTTCCCAAAGTTATATCTTTTTTCGCTCTCTTCTATCTCCGACAGTATAGCGAAAAAGCAATTTGCATTGAGATTATTAAAAAAAAATTGGTTGTATGAAATATGCATTAGAGCGTAAAACATATAATTCTATTAAGATGCTACGCGGTCAGAGTATGGTTTGAATGGAGATGAGATGAATGTAATTAACTAGATGCGTAATACCACGTCACTATCACACTTTTAACTTGACAAGAGCGCATAAAAGTATGTAGAACATTTTTCAATTGAAACGTTTCTCATAAAAAAACGGGTGAAAACCTCAAAATCAGTTTTTTTTCAAATTTTTATCCTATAATTGAAATGGCCAAATAAATTATCGGGTTTTTTCTATTTTCTACAATTATTGCACATGATTACATTCATTATTGTTTGATATATTTTTGATATAACACAAAAACGTGTACCAAAAAAAAAAGATGAAAAAAAAACAACAAAAAACAAGCAAACCGGAAATAAAACATAAAAGTCGATTTTTTTTTCAAAACTATGTTTTATGAAAACACGACAAATGTAAACTGAGGCGACGACCATTCTACTAAGAGGATTTTCGTGGTTCAGTGGTGTAGTGCTACAGAATCTCCTGAACGAGGGGTGGCGAGTTCGAGCGATGGAATCTTCGGTGAAAAGTCCCCGTCTGTTACCCATCATAGAAAGTTTAGTATCGATTGTTACCAGATTATCTGAATTTTAAGGCAGCGAAAGGGATACGGTTGAGGTAGACACGGTGTGCCTGTGCATCGCACCGCCACTACAGCCACTCTGGCTATGGGACTCCTTACCTTTGCCTTCTTTTTTTGTCTACTAAAATCAGACCAACACTTACAGGAACTGTTTCTCCATTTTAACTTGAAGTGATATTGATTCCATCATAAGAGTTATTCTGTAAAAAAATTTAATGTCATAAGTTCATCTTCATATAACAACACATCTTTCAGTAAAATAATATAATGAGTGCACTAGTTATCTTCCTTCTTATCTGAAAAAAATAAGAGATCACTATACTTTGAGTATACTTACAGCGTAAAAAAATGCATATAAATTAAACAAAAGCGGATTAAAACCGGAAGTCAACTTAATACCTGTGTTTAAAAGAGGAGGATGCATCATGAGTTTTTCTTACAGTCTTCACCAGCTTTGATGTTTTGATACTGTTATTATTTCTTCTAAACTCGACTTTGTTGTAAAGCTCATATTTTTGATATCTTCGACTGTGGCCTGATGACGTCATCGTCCACCGTGAAGTTTTTTTTTACCTTTCTTTGTTGACATTTTTGATAGATTAATTTACAGCAATTTCAAGTCCACCACGGGGGGGGGGGGGGNNNTTAATTGTTTATTTTTCCTTGACGACCATTCACGCCTGACCTTTCGTCTTTTTATCTTTAATAATTGCTCCACCAATAATAATTTAAATCAAGAATATCATATTTTTTATCATCATTATCTTCACAATCAGTACCCTCCTCCTCCTGATCTTTCTTATCATCATCATCATCATCATCATCATCATCATTATCATCATCACCACCATCATGATCATCATCGTCATCATCATCATCATCATCATCATCATCATCATCATCATCATCATCATCATCATCATCATCATCATCATTATCATCATCATCATTATTATCATCATCATCATAACCAAATCTTTTAATCGTATTCTGCACCCACATTAGTGATCATCACCTCCATCCATGCAAGGATTGTCATTTTATCACCATTTTTGCCATCGATATAGTTTTCATTGTTTATTGTTATAAACTTACTTAAATTTACGATCGTATTCAACATCTACCACTACCAATACCATCAAAATTATTACTTGTGTTCATCATCATCATCACCACCATCACCATCATCATCATCATCATCATCATCATCATCATCATCATCATCATCATCATCATCATCATCATCGTATTCCTACTAATCACCATAAGCACTATTCTCTTCGCTAACATTAGCGAGCGAAGACCATCAGCAACTTTTTTACCAGCAAAATTATTGCTGTTTTTATTCCCATCATCACCGTCATGACCATCATTTTCATTGTTGATTAAAATCATCATCACCATTCCACTTCCCTTATTAGCACCATCATCGACATCATCATCACAATGTTTTAGACTAACAGACTTATCCTTCTATGTCCACGCCCCACTAACACCCTCTCTATCCAGGTGGAGTCCAGACCCACGCGTCCGACACACCGTATGGGGTTTGGTCTTTGGATCCGTCATAACGTGGTCCGTCATAGGAGGACTGAACCAGTCTTCTGTGCAGCGATACTGTAGTCTGCCCAGTCTAAGAGAGGCAAAGAGGTGAGTTTAGATCCTGAGTCATGATTGTTGTGGTTTTTGACGCCCACCCGTCACTTGATTTTCTTGAGCCCTAGTCTGCCGCAATGCAGACCGCAAACTTTTAGTTTCATAACTACTATCACCATGTACTAAGTTTTTGTTTCGGGCCAGCTGAAAGCTATGTTGAGTACGGTTGCCTTGACTTAATCCCATTCGTGGAAGGTTCTTTTCATGTTATTTTCCTAAATGTTTAGAATTAAACAGGCTGACATAGGGAGCTGTAACGTCATGGTTAAGCAATATACACTACAATTTTTTACCAACAGTACGGGGTTCGATAGCTAGTTGTGTGTGTGTGGGTAGGGGGAGGGGGAGGTTCTCTAGCAAGGTTGTTTACTTTACCACCTTAAAAAAAGAGCCTCCACTCTTCTATAACTCCACTGAACCCGCCTTCTATTTACCCATCAAGGCCTCGATAGAATCAAATTAAAAAGATGCCAACAAGAGTCGTTAATACTATCAAGGTCACCAAAGCTCGAAAAACAATGGACCCTGTACTCTTAACAAAAACATTTCGGTGCTTATCACGTGATATGCTGACCCGTGCAAAGCGCGTCTGCTACTCTGCTAGTAAAAGGCTTAAGCCCGATGTTGTGAGTAGGATGTTCCATACCCTTGATAAATTGAAAAGACTCAGCTTTCATCGGAAAAAAGATTCACGAAAGAGCCCCATGTTTAAAAAATCTTGATTTTTTTTTCCTTTTTAAAACGTGTCGATTTGTTCGTGTCCATAGGTCTAGGCTTGGTACAGTCGAGAATGTCTGGTCTGTCGAACCAACATTTGGCACAATCTGCAAAAAAGTTCTACTTTTTAAATCCAAAGAATCTCTGTATATTTAACTTCCATTAGTATAAAAGTTATCTCCATATTTTTTGTTTTAGACAGAGTTTTTCTAATGGTTTTCATCATTTTAGGACAAAAATGTCAATCCCGTTGAAATTGTGTGACCTTGATGATGATCTAGATTTAGACTCTGTGTACTTTCATGCAACAAACCAACATTTATTCGGATAGGCAGAGCTTTAAATGACTTTAACTCAGATCGCGATCTATTATAATCTAGATAATAGCTTTATTCTGACATTTGCAAGTTCTAGTTGGTTCTACTTTGCATGTTTAGGTCCGATATGGGTTTGTTGAGTACAGTTTTATTGGACTGGTATCATTATAACTAATATGTTCGCTCCTAGAATTTTGTTATCTTTTTTTAAAAAAACTTAAGAGTAGACTAATTAATTTGATATAATATAATAGTGCAGTAATACTAATAGTATTAAATATTTACTGTTTTTTTTGTAAAAGTGTGATCGATATGCAATGAAATCAATGAAAACTTAAAATGCTATGATCTTTCTTGCAACTTTGTGGAGCGGATGTGATACGGTAGTAAAACAATTTAAAACCGATTTGGCCACTAAACTAATTTTGATCTCAAGATCAGAAACAAATTCAAACGTGAAAGATACGCTTTTAACTAACTAGGTCGCCTCGTAACTAGAAAAATCACAAAAGTGATCACTTTTTTTCTATACGATCTCCAGAACTGCTTGGATCAACAGCATCAGCTCATTCATCTTGATCACCGTTACCTGTCTCTCTGGGATGGTCCTGTTTGCCTATTACGCACTACTGAACTGTGATCCCTTAGGTCAGGGTCTTGTGGGCAACGCAAATCAGGTAGAAGTAGAAGTAGAAGTAGAAGTTTCTAAAACATGGTCAACAAAGGCGGATTACTTTACCTCAGTCCTCTTTCATTCTAACTCACAAAGCTGTAAAAAGGAGATACCGACATCAAAATGTCTTAACAATGAAGGGTTGCGACAACTTAGTTCTCTTTCATTCTAACTCACAAAGCTGTAAAAAGGAGATACCGACATCAGAATATCTTAACAATGAAGGGTCGGTCTCTTTAAATTTCGGTTAGTCCAACTCAGAGTGTTGTAAAACGAAGGTAACGACATTTAAGTGCCTCACATAGAGCAGATATTGAGAGACTCACACCCCTCAAAAGTCAATTATTAGTGACACGAATCTAAACTTTAAATAAATTTAGTGAAAAAAAGATGTTGGTAGATTTTTTCGGCTTCCTAAATTTCTACATGTACTTACTTAAAATAAAAGAGATTGAAAAAACAAAAAACCAATTAAAATTGAACACGAAAATCATAGAACATCATATCACTAACCTAGTCCAAGAGAAACACAAAACATAAAAAATAACCTTTCTTTTGCAAAGAATAAACGACGAATGTGAGACACACAGACTATATTAGACAAACGTCAGAATGCTGATGGACTGAGGTTTAACAACAGACTTAACTGTACGCCATGACCTGTAAAAACTTACAATGATAGAACTAGCTTTCCTATAGCTCGAGATACAATTTTGTATTTTCCAAAGCAAAATGAAAAACATAACCTTCTCTTACAATTGTGTTTTAGGAACTTAATTAAGCGAAGCAAATCTGATTTCTGCTTGGTTGTCTTAGAAATTTAATGCATTGTAGTTTTTTTTTAATTCTTTGCTTAGACCAAGTTTTGTTTGAATACATAAACATGCATACTTAATCATAATGCCTATTCGTTCCTCTAGCAATAAGCCCATATAAGTCGTTTATCTCAGTTTTCTTTATGAAATGTGTTTTGGGTTTAAATAGTGGATTTTTCTGGACTTCCAAACGGTACAATTTGCATGTAAATTAAAAAAATATTAAATAAAAATGAGAGAAAGAGGAATTATTCTAGTTTTGGCAGGTGTTTTATCAGAGAAAAAGGCCGTGAGACCCACAAATATTTGAGTTGGTCGTTAGAAATTTTACGATGTGTTTTTTTCCTAGAATACTAAAACGCATTTCTTGTTTTATTCCCCATTTTTGTACTTTCTGAAGCTGATTCCTTACATGGTGATGGACATTCTGGCCTACCCAGCAGTTCCTGGACTGTTCATGTCCGGCATCTTCTCTGGCGCAGTCAGGTAAAACAATGTTGAGTGTCCACAACTTTAAACACTTGCTAGCTCTGTCACGTGATCTTATGTCTTTGGAGTCTTAGTAAAAATGTTTTTGGAAAAGAGGGCTACACAGATTTTTGTATTTAAAATACACGAGTCAAATTGATTGAAAGGATTGCCAGGACTTGATGTCGTGATTTATTCAGAAATGTTGATTTTGTCCTCTACGCCGCAATCTTTGTAGATGTGATAGTACTGTTAACATTGCCGCTACCACTAGTAAGGCAATGGCTAGCGGTGGCAGTGTCACTGCTTCTGTTACTGTCACTGCAACCATCGCTGTAAAAACCGTTGCCGCTTCTGTTTTCCATTTATTAACATCTGCCATGGAGCTACCTGAGCAAAGATAATTGAAGAAATAATAGTCTTCATGGAAAAATTCAGTGGAATCTTGATAAAGTCAACATCTCACGAAAAAGGAACTGATTTTAGGAATAGTTGTTTATAACCACTGCAAATATATAAAAACTACAAAGTAGGACTGTGAAACATAATTGACTTTAACTTAAGCAAGATTTTCCCTTAAAGGGATTTACTTGAAGTGGATTCCACTGTATATGAATTCAGAATGCAAAAACATTACATGGTAGAACGCTATGTTTTACTTTGTTGTCTGTCTTTTTTATGTTGTTGTTTTTTTTCTTCGGTTTTCTTTTTTTTTTGTTAAATTGAAATTGAAAAGAAAATGTAAAACAAAGCAAGCAAGAACATACCCGCCTTTACTTTTGAGACAAAGCGAGGTTCCTGATCAATCCAAAATTTGCTGGTAACCTCAACCACCGAGCCTAATTACCTTTGTACACCCCTCATACCCAAGGGTTCATACCACTCCGCTCAGAAAGTACTCTTGCGGTACCACATCCTTAAATAGAGCAACATTAGTGCATAGCTAGCTGCCTGAAACCGTTTCTCTTTCCCAAAGCTGATAACTTTAGCGAACCAACTAGCTCTGAAAAGAGCGCTGAAAAGGAATCATACGTAAACACATACACAAAAAAAAACCATTTACCCTCCGCCCCCAAGAATCTCAAACGCCTACCGAGGTAATCGTGGCTTTAAAAATGTCAAAGATAGTGATCGACCACAGTGTATCATTTGCCTTCCTCGCTTTGACTTAAATACAAGGTCCGACAGCAAGGTAGCACCCCAGGTTTTTTTTTGTTTGTTTGTTTTGTTTTTGCTTTTCTTGTCGTTTTCCTTACTGCGGTCTTAGACTTTCGAGGCTAAATAACAAATTTGCAGTAGGAGGTACTGCCCACATCCCTACCTATTCTAAACTTCGTAGCCATGCTCAATACCCTATAAAACGGACATCACAAAGGAATCATTGTCTTACAGCAGCAGAAAATAATACTACAGATACATGCAGTAGCCAACTTGATCAAATCTCACCCTCAAGTCTAGCTTGAACCCTTACTCCCTGTCCCCCCCTCTCTCTATCTTTCGCTATCTCTATCTTGGTCACTCTCCGTTTATCTATCTCTCTGTCACTCTCTGATTATCTGTTTATCTCTCTCTCTATCTCTCTCGGATTACCTCCTTTCGCTTTATCACTTCCCTTCGTACCATATTTAAGCGGTACACTGGAATAGAAAAGCAATATAACTACTAGCAAAGTTACTATAGTACAAGACTAAGCTTAAAATGTTTGGTCGCGTGGTTACGGTGGGTAGGCCCATATGGACTGGGAATGGGGAAGTGCTACCTCGCGACTCTCTGGAGCGAAGATTTAGTAATGTTCTATCAAAATTAATCAGACTACGACTACCTCTTAAAATTTAAGGGTAATCGAGGACGTCTAACAAGATATATTTTTCAAGAAGTAGATATAATTTTTGTCAATGTATCATATCGCAAAGCAAGGACTAACACAAGAAGTTATTTAATCATCTAGTCAAACAGAGTCGCAAAAAGAAAAGAAAACACACAGAAAAAAGAACTCTCACTTATTTTTCTGATTTGATTCAGTTCAATCTCTTCCTCTTTGAGTTCGCTGGCCGCAATCACTTGGGAAGACTTTCTCAAACCATATTTGGGCAAGCGTCTCACAGAGTTTCGTACCACAGTGATTCTCAAAATAATCGGTATGAACATTTTTCCCATAGCCATGTAGTATATACTACTAAAACACAATGTTTTCATCTTTTATTTTCTTCAGATTTTATTTCATAGAGCAATTTTGCACTGATGACACGTTGACCTTTCACAATCTATGTAGAGTGATCTTTTTTGTTTAGCTATACCTTATCAAGCTTTGCTAGGTGTCATCTCAAATTATTGAAAAGACCAGCTGCTTGATGTTATTTTAAAATTCTTAAAAAAAAAAAACAAAAAAAAAACAAAAAAAAAGAAACTAAGCACTTTTTTCAAAAAATATTATAACATTTTTGTTCTTATTTCAGGATATTTATGACGTTGTCTAAAGAATATCTCAGTCAAATACTACGCAATCTCGTCTATCGTAAGCTCGAAAAAGTTATTAAACTACGTGTACAGAAAGTAAGACTAATTTCTTACTACTGACAGACAAGACTTAAGAATGAAAAAGCCGAGGCGTCTTATCAATGTGTCGCATGGGATAAGTGTTGCGTGTCAGCCTGAGCGTACATACGCTTAGGTTTCAGCCCCCCCTCCCCCCTTTTATAAAAAAAGATAAGATGACTTTTTGTCCCAATGGTAGGGACATTTCCTTTGACAATTTTACTACAGGCAACATAATTTACACGTAATTCAATTACATTTCAATAACATATTTCGGTCATTTAGCCTACTGCACGTTATCTAGGCACGCCCAACATACTTGATGCTGCACCAAAATAACCTTATCTGATGTTTGATTTTCTTCATCTTTGTAGGTATTTAGATATTATTTGTTTCTTTCTGCAGTGGTTGTTTATGGACTGCTAGCTTTCGCGATGAGCTTTGCAATGACTTTCATCGAAGGGACACTCATACAGGTTGGCTTCAAATATTTCCATCTCTAAAATGGAGAAGATAACACCACGCGTTTGTTGAGCGCTTTCTCTCAAAAGCTACAAGCGCTTTACATTTATTTCGTTATTGTCTTTTTTAATTTTTTTCCATTTGTAAAAGCGCTTTTTCCCATCTTATACAAAATGCACTATGCACGTAAAAGTTTCAAGAGCAATAAATACAGCAAATAGAATCATTTTGTCTTTGTTTTCTTTTAAAACCATATATGTAAAAAGAAAAGATAAAGAAAAATAAATATACACATTTAGGATAAAAATGTGGTAACATAGAAATTAAATTATACATGCAAATGTATTAAAAAAACAAACATGAAATATTTTTTTCAACAGATTTAAACTATTTTGCGAAAGTGTAGTAGTCGTACATAGGTAAATTCAGTGTGATAAATTGCACATAAAAATTTAACAAAATTATACAAAATGCGTTTGAAAAGTGAAATAGTATTGAAAAAGAAGGAATGGAGAGTTTTAAGTGATGCTTGATTTAATCATGACTTTGTTTGACCCCTTATTTCATTAAATTAAGTTATTTCATTGTTATCTATATAATGCACTTACTATGCAATTTTTCCAAATGAATAATGGATAAATAAAAAGTATCTTTTTATTTGTTATTATTATTATTATTATAAATAACACAAACTCTTCAAGGGACTTATAAAGTTATCATTCTTTTTTCAAATATACTTCAATGCAATTTCGGGAAACCAAAGATAATCCAGCACAGACCGCTGAGACTAATTTTATTTAAGGCCCTTTTATATCAAATAGTTTGTTACATTGTAGACCATATTAGTTGTCGTGACAAAGAATTAACTAACTAACTAAATAAATAAAAGGTAGCCAAGGCTTACAAACTTCTACATCTCTTAGAGAACACAGAATATGGTCGTAGAAAATGTCGTAAAAAATGTTTATAACTTATTATGTAACATTTTTTACTTGTACCTGATTTATCCTCGTATTCTCGAATTTAACTTCAATTTTAATCGCGAAATTATTGTCTATTTAGTAGAGGGGTTAGTATAATTTTCAGACCGCTTCAGAGATTGCTGAACTAGTTTTGTTCACATAAAGCTGTCACAAAAGTGTCGCTATTTTATCATTTGTGATAACAAACAAAAGCATTGTAAATTGATGACATCGAAGGAAACAAAACTGCTTAAAGAGGACTTTTACTCTCTGTCTTAGATCAAGTGTATTTATTATTGTTTCATCGGGAAAAATGATATATGCTGAAATAAGAGGAAGAAAATAAAAAATGAAAATCATTCGGTTGTGATCTTGGACGAGAGTTTTATCGATATCCTTCATCCAAAGGAACAGATTTTGTTTGGCGCAGTCTCTATATATTGGTCCATCTCACAGCAGAGCTTTATGAAGTAACTTTACTTGTCATCTGTTAGCATCATCAGTTAAGTGACTAATTGCCACACCAGATGTCAACTGAATTTCTCCCCAATTACTTCTATCTTGACATGAAGTAAAATACGAGATAAAATATTGAGGTCAATAGTTATTTTCTTCGTTTTAAAAAATAGACAAACGTAAGTCTCATGAATTCTCGATGTAGCCTCGATTGTTTCAAAAAGTGTTATTCGTGCAACCACATTCTTTTGTTTAAAATAGTACAAAGTGCAACGGTGTGTGGTTCTAAAATGTTTTTTTTTCCTTTTTACTCTACCCGATTATAACCAACCATGACATTTGCATGTTATAGTTCTGGTCATAAGTAATGTTCTATAAATTCATGAAATAACTCAATCATGTGTATCTTTTCCTGAACAAAAACAGACTTAGACGCTTGAGAAAACTGATATTATAATTCGTGCCATTAATTGATATGACGTAAAACCTGTAAATTTATCATATTTTAGTTTGGCACGACTATTATTTCTTGTATTTTGCCTTATGGGCATTAATTTAGGTAAGAGCTACTGAGATCGTTAAAATCTTTTTGGGGGCTTTAGCTATATGAGATTTTATAATCAGATACACCAGAAGCAGTAGTAACAGCTGATAATTTTATCAATTGAGGTTCAAAATGTAGACACGATTAATACGAATACAAGACAAAGAAATTACGAGAAAGTCTTTGTTTGAAATCTAAAAAGAGGACTATCTTTGTGGTTCCTGCTGCGTCCAATCTGCAAGACTTTGTTTATTATATTAAATGGTCAATTGTTCTTTGTCTT
>BMAT01004935.1:102891-113700 GCA_019649035.1 Elysia marginata
GCTTCAATTCAAGCATTAGTTGTAGCAATGTTAGCAGTTACAGCCAGAAAACACTCACGGTACTTGAGTTCAGCAAACTCTTTTACAATTGAGCGACAAGCATTTCACCAATTTTGATAATGTGCGGATAAAAAGATGAGCCCATTGGTCTATGTGGTGTGTTTTGTTTACATGCTGATCAACGTTTGAACTTTATTTGCATTTTTTCCCCTTCAAATGTTTCCTTCATACGTTCCTGTGTATACTAGACTGGTTTTCTTTTTATTCCTAATTTTTTCGTACTACGAAGACTGCATGGTCTTTCAATGAAATACTGATAAGATCGGCCAGATGATAAATAAAATGATAAATAATAACAGACTACAATGGCTTATATCGGGTGATACCGATCTAGATCTCATAATTACTGAAGCACCATTGATAAGTCATCGTCCTTCCTAATGACCTTAACAGAGTGTGCAGCAGTCACCGGGTATTGTACACCATTGTAACTAGCGTGTACGAGTATACAAAAGTCTCCGGTCAGGCAGACTTGTTTATCTGTATTTGATTGTCGCTGTGTAATTAGTGTTATATATGCATTGAACTTTTGAAACCTAAGAGACCTTCAAACTTATGGAAACTCCAAACCGCTGTAGGGAGACTGGGGGTGTTAAACTGGATAATCTTGTGTGATAAATTTATGAAATTACTGGTGCAGTAGATTGTTTGCTGCTCATAGAGCAGGGGTTTGAGGTCTAGTAGATCTAGATCGATCATAGTACAGACATGGCCCTAGTCGCAATTTTGTTTCGCCTGTTTATATATACATGTGTATAATTGAAACTATAGACTTGTGAACGTTTTTTGAATCGGTTATAATGTGAGGTTGGGGTGAAGTTTTGAATTTATTTTCACCGGTTTTTATTATCTGATTATGGACATTGATATAATCTTGAATTATGTATGGATTTGGTGTAAAGTATTACAACGATTCGATGTTGAGTTTCGTTCCTTTGGGGTTCGAAACATTCGAACTGCACCGGGATAGTTGAGTGTGTGTCATTTTTGTGAAGTGACGTTTTTTATTGACACAAAATATGAATGATGCTATTTATCTATTAATATGAAAATCAAGCCGTGTTGTTTTAATAATACAAATGAGTGCCGCCTAAAGGTTTTACTGTTCGGCCTTGAACTGATGTTCTATTTGTGGTTGGGGATTTTTCTTTTGTATCCAAAGAGAGAATTACCTGTCAAGTGCATCGGAGACGGCAGCATGGGTCTTTTCTATTTGAAGTTTCCTCTTTGTATCTACTGGCGCGAAACACGCAGTTGTTTATTAATTAATCAAAGTGAATATCAGGCATATTTATATGCTTCCACTTTGTACGTACGTGGTATTTACGGTTGAGAATTTTTTAAAACCCCAAGTTAGAATACACGTAACCCCATTGCAATAAAATGGAAGACTTTTACAAAGTTACCACCATTTGACAGCTTTATATAAGCTATATATAGGTTTTTGGTCCAATTCATAGTTTGATCAATTATTTGTATAAATTGGTATTTTTTAACTCATATTTCTCAAGGGTGTAAATTTGCAGTGGTAGAATTTGAAGCGATATATTGCGTTTAAACAGCGCAGACGATCTTTTGTTTGTTTTTGCAATAAGCATAGTTTTCACATTGGATTAGTTTTGTTTACTGCGTTGTAGATTTGTAATATCTGGGGTATTAGTTTAGACTGCTCTCGCCTGATCTTCCCATAAACCTCTAGCTAAAAAATATATTGATAAATTGTATTGACGCATACTCGGCTTTGAACCTTGTCTTGATGAGAAATACTTTATTGATCCCTGAAACGAAGGAAGCTCGTGCGTGTGCAGTTAAGATTCGTAATAGCACAACTCGTACGTTTATACATTTTGTGTGATTATAGAAAAAAAATAGATTAGACATACACATAAAACAAAAAGATGCATTTTAAGATGTTGTGAAAATTAAAAATATTATTTAAGAAAAGTGTCTCGTTATCGCGCTAGCAACTTCTATTTTATAATTATACTGCCCAGGTCAATCAATGAGGAGTATCTACAGCGAAAACCATACGGGAGAACTAATACTTTTTGACGGTCCTGGGCTGTAGGCCCCTATAGTATATATCAATATTACTCGACTTTAAAATTTATATATAAAGAAACTAACAAGAAACAATTGGATCAATTAAGTTAAGTGGTACACGTACAGATATAAAGCCATCGATAAATCAATTTGAAAGGCTTAAGAAGTTGGTAAAAATCCATTTATACAGCGTTCTCGTTTCTTTTGGTGAGGGTACGTACAAGACACCTATACACTTTGCGCTAAATTTTTATTTACCCCATGGGCACAGACATTCATGACTAATTTGAAATTTCTTCTACACTGTTCATAAAACAGGTCATCGAAGGTCACTGTGTTTTTTGTGTTGGGGTCTAGATCTGGACCTGGATTAAATTTTTTTCTTTTTAAATGGTTGTGCGTGAATTATTGTCAAGCTTCAAGCCGTGATTCTTCTTTAAGTCGAAAAGCTTAATAAACAAAAATTATACTACGAGAATTTTTTTTATTAATACATTGCCTATTAGCTTATATTATCCACGTCATGGTATTTAATAAGTGCCCGCATCTAAATAGTTCTAGATGAAAAAGAGGAAGAACTCTACAGAGAGACTGAGAGACAAGAGAGAGAGAGACATATAGATAAAGAGAGAGGGAGGGAGGGAGAGAGAGTAAGAGACAGAGAAAGAGAGAGGGAGAGAGAGAGCTAGCTAGCTAAACCCTTACGTTTGCTATAAAACAGAGAATTACTGACTAAAACTGGAGATTCAGCCATAGAGGGACTATTATGAAAATCATAAGAAAGAGATAGCAGTGTGCAATTTTTATTGATACTTTCCAGAGTAGAATAGGAGGACTAGGGTGAGAAACAGTTAGAGATGTCAAGGGGGGGAGGGCGGTCACTAAGATGAGGAAAAATGTAGTAAGGGTAAGAAACAAAGATAGAAAGAGAGTTTAAGGAGGTGGCAGAAAGAGATCACAGAACGTAGAATTAAAGTTGGTAGTTTCTACTGCATGTACCCTATCAATTACTTATGCGAAGCATTTGCTGCCACAGCTAGTAATAATAATAATATTAATAATAATGATGGTGATGATAAGAATAATAGTAATAATAATAATAACAATAGTAATAATAACAATATCAACAATGTTTATAGCAATAATAATGATGATAATAATAATAATAGTAATATTAATAATAATATAATAGTACTAACAATAATAATGATATAAAAACAGTAATAATTATATCAATTGAATATTAAATAGAAACCATTCAAATTCAAAAGGCTGTCGTTTATCATGCAGAACAAAATTTTTGTGTGTCCTGCATCACAGGCGACGTTTTCCATATTTCTCGCTGAATCCATTTAAAATTAATGACAAAGCGCTGTGATGAAGTAAGGGAGACACATGACATTAATCATTTTATAGCAGTAGGCCTAAAGTCATTTTTTAATTTTGGAAATACCTTGTCCTGCACCTAAATGAAAATATTTACGACCTATTGTCAGGCTCATACATTTTAGATAAAACCTTAGGTAGTTTAAAAAGATTACAAGCATGATAGAAAAGAATGATACATTTTAATATAAACCGACGAACTTTTGCTTTATAAAACAATATACCTTTAAAAAGTGACGAGACTACAGCACAAAAAAAGCTATTTGAACTACTCATTCAGGAGTTTCTATCTATTCAAATGAAACCTTGGGAGTCAGACCACGATGACAAAAAGGAAACAAAGCTAGAGACCGTATACAGACGCTACAAATCAAACGTATTTGGAAACGGCTCCGTTTGGTTTTTTTTGTTTTGTTTTTTTTTTTTTTATTTGACCTGCCTGTGTATCAATTGCATGTTGTAACAACTTGACCTTCCGTTTCTGAATGCAGAGATAAATGTAGATGCTGGGCTTTGAACTGTGTTGCTAGTGGTGCAGTAGAGCGCTAAATATTTCGATGATGGTATGTCTAACAGAACAGAATCTTTATTGATGTTTAAAAGCTTAAAGAAATCTGTGTTAATTTAAACCCATCACGATTCTCTCCTTGTTATCTCTTATCGGAATAATAAATACCGTACGATGCAGAATCGTTATCTGGGTTTATGTGCTCTTATTGAGTGCCCAAGTGAATCATACAACAAACGGTAGCAGCTTTTTAAAGGATATGTGTAGGTCTAGGTTTCACTCTCAAACGAGGATTAGTCATTGTAAGTAGTTTTTAGTTAACTCGCTGATAACCGCAGGAAAAATCTGTGGTACGACTGTTAACGTTTCATCAACATTTAAGAGAATTTGTTTCTACCGCTGGTAGTGAGTTTATATAGTTTTGTATTCATGGTTGGAATCTCATTGGCGTGTCGTATTGATGGATTTAGTACCGTGGGTTTTTTCAAAACTTGTGACAATGTATAGACAGATGGGTTTGTTTTCGGGGCTGCGGGGTGGGGGGGGGGGGGTTGGGGACTACATGATCCGTTGCACTAATAGCCGTGTGTACAACTTAGATGTCTGTGTTGTTAATTTTAACGCTATTATATATCATTTCCTAATTTTCCGATGGATTGCTTTTGCGATTGGAGTAATAAGTCAAGAACGAGTTTCTAGATGCAATCTTCAGATGGAATTTTGATCATAGGAAAGAAGGTTATCTAGTTTTATTACCATAAGTTTCAATGTGAATGCTTCTGCTTGAACCACCTGGACCAATGCCTTGTTCTTTCGTTACCCGAACATTTTCGCGTATCATCGGACACATTTTTAGTCAAGTTTGAAAAAAAAAAAGCTCTTTCCAGCTGCCATCTTTTCTACAAGCGTAACAATCTTCGACGTTTTCGATCTTGTCAGCATTCAGAAGGATGTTTTTGGTATGCGCAAGTGACATGTTCGTCTAGAGTGGTCCAGGGTTCAGCAACAAAACTTTGTGGTTAGTACTGTGTGGGGGTTTGGAGCACCTGGACACTGTCTGGTAGTGCAGGCAGCCCAACTTAACCTCACATTTCACCTGACCACAAACCACCATCTATTTGTAGAGTGTCGTCACCTGCTTATCAAGTTCCCAAGTCTCCCATGCTTTTTTTGTCTAGCTGGATATCTTTAAATTTAAAGCTTGCCGGGCTGTCAGAATTGCCAGGAAGTACTTGCATCATGTGAATTCAAAGGATGTAAGTTAGCCGTTCTAGGACATGTCTGCCTCCTGGTAGTGCTAACTTGCCTGAACTCAAGTGCTGCCCTCTCTGTACTAAAGTGCAGCCTGCAAACCCAGTATCTTTTGCAAGTATTCTTGCAGTTCTCATGCTGCTCATGGTCGTCCTGAGATTCTAAAGGGCATCAATATTATCTGCCCCCCTCTGCCATGACCCTGCCCTCTCACACCCACAAAGAGGTCCGCAAGAAGAGACGCAGCAGCGCAAGCGGACGCAGATTCACCAACAGCGCCACCTTTATCAGGGCCTTAGGAGACGATGATGATGTGAGTTTATCAATGGTTGATGCAGCTCAGTCACAATACTTGGGAGCTTTATTGTGCTGCAAGTGCCTAAATCTTAATTGAGAGTGCGTTATCGGAGCCGGTAGCTAGGACATGTTCTAATACGTGATTATAGACCGTGGGCCGTCGGCACAGGTATTGGGCATGTTCCCAAATACCAGCAGAGGCGTTGGCGTTATGAGGCAGATGGCTAGGAGTAAGGGAGTAAAGCAGTACATACGATTCCCAAGTCCCTCTAGAGGTATCGCGGCCAGCAGCTATGAGTAAAAATGGTGTCCGCATCTTATTGGAGACCTTATTTTTTTTTTTTTTTTTTTTTTTTTTTTGGGGGGCGCAGGACGGATCCTAAATCTTTTTAGATTATTCTTTATCGGGTGTAGTAACTAGAATTTAGCATTAAGTAGAAAAATCCCGTCTGAATGTTAACAAAGAAAAGCTTTAATCTGTCCCATATGGCGTTTGCGAAACTTACACTGTCGGACCCACGGGCGACGTTTAGGGAAGATGGATACACTCTCAAAGGCCAGCGGCTTTCTAAATCTTTTTTTCCCTCAGGTCTTCTCGTTTTCAGTCTCGTCACTGTAGTAAATCTCCTCAGAGCAGCTTATGCAGATCTGATTTTCTATCCAGTGCTAATTTCATTACTTAAAATCTTTCAATACTTTGATTAATTAGTGGCTGCCTCCATTATTTTTTTTTACCTCTAGATCTATGATTTATATGAGGCATACCTTAAATGTTGTCGTTTGTTCTTTCTTTTTGTCATGGATGGCCATGTCCACTTAAAGTTTACTTCTAGCCACTGCTAATTTCATACCTTAAAACCCACACACATTTAGTGCCCCATAAAACAAGTACATTTGCTTTTTCTTGTTCCTCCGTAAGCTAGTCTCTCAGATTTAGTCTGATTTTCGACTTTGCTGTAGTTCTACTGTAGGAGTTTAAGATCTGCGAGTGTATTTTTTATGACACATGCAGAAATTTTTATTAGCAATACATGTATTTGGTTCGCAAGTCCTGTTCAGGTTTTTTGTAGGGGTCATTAAAATCCCTGCATTAGTGTTATTATTCCGTCCTATAGATTTTGTGTGTGTGTGTGTGTGTGTACACTGCTACTCCTCTCGGATATACGTCATTGTACTCCTGTTTATCCAAATATCGCTTATACGAAGCTCAATAGCGGGAATTCCCAAAGTTATTGATTCATGTTGTAATAATAATACCTAGATTTTATATAGCGCCTTTTACTAAAATAAAATCTTTAAAGCTCTTAAAACATTTAACTACAACAACAATAACAATGATAATTACAACAACATGTAAGCATAGCAAGAGTTGCTTAATATTTTCCATATACAATGTGTACTTAGTCTCAGTAATAAATATTAGAATTAATCTATAGCGATTTATATCTGTTTTTTTTTTAAATAGACTGGCCAATCAGATCATATGGTATCTATCCTGTAAAAGTGAATTTTCTCGTGTACGCCTGTAAGCTTATATGTTGGTATTGCATGGCTGGTTTGCATCTTCAAATTGAAAATGTCCAGCCAGGTCCTGAATGTATAACCTGCTGTGTTTATATACTCCTTCAAATGTAAATATTGTCTGTGGTCATACGTATAGATAGATACACTTTAATCAACACACGTATCGCATATTGAAAGTACTTTACATTTGACGTATTTAGGACGCAAAAGCCTATTGATGGAAAAGATAGTTATAGAAGTAAAAAAAAAAAGAAAAACAACACGTTTATCTGTTTTCTTCAACATCTTGCAAATGTCCTGTAATGCGTTTGCGTTATCTAGTGCTAGGCCTGTAAATCGTATACAAGTCAATGAAACTGGCCAGTATGGGCTGACCTAACTGACCTGTGTCTACTTTTACTGTATGTTGCAGGACCTGGCCCAGGTGTCTCTTACGTCTGCCGAGCGAGCCGAGCAAGCCAAGTACTCTGGGCACCTCATCTACAACAGTATTCATGGCAACAACAACGTGTAAGTACAACAACAGCGTCGATGTATAAGTACATAACAACTACAACAACAACAACAACAACAGCATGTAAGTACAACAACAGCGTCGATGTATAGGTACAAAACAAGTACAACAACAATGTGTAAGTACAACAGCTTCGATTTATAGGTACAAAACAACTACAACATCAGCAACGTGTAAGTACAAAAACGGCTTCAACCTAAAGGTACAAAATAAGTACAACAACAACGTATAATACAAGAACAGCTTAGATTTAAAGGTACAAAACTATTAGTACAACAACAACGTGGCAGTGCAACAACAGCTTCGATTTATAGGTACAAAACAACTTCAACAACAATGTGAAAGTACAACAACAGCTTCGATGTAAAGGTACAAAACAACTACAACAACAGCAATATATAAGTACAGCAACAGCTCCAATGTAAAGGTACAAAACAATTACAACGAGAGCTTGAAGTACAACAACATTATCAACGTTTAGGTACAAAACAATTACAACAACAACATGTAACTACAACAATAGTTATGATAATTACAACATGAAAGCTCATTAACGTGAAAGTGCAACAACTACATTTGAGTATAGCAAATACATGCAAGTACAGGTACAACATCAACATTAACAACAACGTGTAAGTACAAAAACTGCAGTAACATCATCTAAGTGCAAGAACAAAAACATCTTGTGAATGCAAAAGTAACTCATGTCTATTGATCAAAAGCAATGCCTAGAAATTGAAGGTGCAAAGACATTTTTAAAGTAAAACAACTTAACAGCTTGTGAATGCCTAGCAATTTATGTCTGCCTGTTTCTCTCATTGTGTGTCTCCCTATCTGTCTTATTCTATGTCTCTGTCTGTTTGGATCTATTCCCCTCCCCTCTGTCTCTCTCATATTATCTCTCTCACATTGTCTCTTACACATACCCTTTCTCTCACACATTCTCTCTCTCACACTCATTGTTTCTCACACACACATACCCTTTCTCTCACACATTCTCTCACTCCTCCTCTATCTAACAGAGTCCCCCCGCCGGCAGCGGCCACCAACCCTCCCCCACCCCCACTGCCCCAAGTTGGGTCCTCCTCGGAGACACCAGCCATGGATGGCTTGGAGGAAGATGGCAAGATGTCCTCGGTGCGACGAACCTTCTGTCTGTACACACTGTTTGACCTGGGTCTCATGTTTATCCTCTGGGTCATTTACACCCAGGTAAGCTTGCCGCCACTGCTCAGGCACAATGGCATGTCTCTGAGATATTCTGTTTCTACATGTACATATCGCTGTGTTAGAACACTATCCATCATCCTGTAGTAGAAAATTATTTACATTGATGCAGGCCTTTTGTTTAGGGATAATGATAGTGGTAAAGGAGTTGCGCCATCTAGGTTCAAGAGTCAAATATTTCAAAGCTTTTAAAGAAAATGAGATATGCTAAAAATCATAACTCTAGTGATTGAAATAAAGTTAAGACAGCCTCTGCCCAATCCGTTATTGTTGAATAATTAAAGATACCTGATGATCTTTGCCATGAAACCTATTTTCAAGAAGCATTGTGTCAACATGGTGAAACTTATGTTTCTTAAGCGATGATTTGTAAAGCTATCATGATAAGTCAAGGGTTGGAATATTGACCATTTGTGCTCAAAGTCTACTTCATTCAGCAAGTAAAGAACTCATCCTATATGTTTGAAAAAAATATGTGCTGTCTCATTTTTTTCCTTTGTACCTGAGCCTCAGGACAAAAGGAATTCCATGTTTCAGTTTTTTCCCATTTTTCCCGTTTTTCAAGCCTCAGAAACTAAATGAACATACAAATATAAACAAGATTTAATAGTGACAATTCAGTACCCCTTAATGGTAGACCAGTGTGTATTTTTAATTATGCAAGAAGTTAGGGCCAGAATTATCATTTTCAGAAAAGTTGAGTGACATCCTTGATGACAAAGTAAAGAGTGTTATTGTATAGCATCTAATCCACTAGTGTTCTCTACCTCTTAGAACTTTACATGGTAATACCGGTAGTGTGAGTTATCTAGACCCAGGTGTGGCAGGTATTGACCGGTCAGACTGCACCTAAGCCAGAGAAATTTTGACCTGGACTTGTAATTATGTAGTTAATATACTGCATGTCGATGTTTCTTTTGTTGTGCTTGGGAAAGCCCTGACTAAATTCTAGGTCAAATAAGAATACAAAAAGAAAGTACCATGAAAATTAATTCTTTAAAAAAATCCGACAGTATTTCTCTTAATAAATATAATGCTTTTCCTTGTACCTTCTGAACTGACAGAGAAGAAGTTGTTTGAAACAGCGAGTCATAATTGAAGACCATTTTTACAAAACTTGGTTATGTCTATTTTGAATAATTTTGAGAAAATGGCCGCCTTTGATTTCCTTAACTCTCTTTATCCCTATTAAAATTAGAGAGAAATTAAGCGCGTATGGGTTGGTAGCTGGTTTTAGCAGCCTAAGATTTTTGCTTAAAAGAAATTTTTTTATTCTTCAAAAGATTCTGGATAAATATTAAATTTGACCGAAACTGGACTGAACCTTGTTTTGAAAAAAAAAACACTCTTCAATTTGGGGTGATGTTAAAAGCTTTCAAACGCCCATACATAATTGGGTTATTCCTACGATTTCTAAGAGGTTGTTATCCTCTGTCGCTGGAAGTAGCCCTCCACGTCAGCTCTCTATCCTTCTATATCGTGTGCATTCTTTGTCACTCCTTCCAGGTGCACAAGTTGAGGGGGGCCTAGATAGCTCAGTTGGTAGTGGCTTCGCTCCGTGGCCAAGAGGTCGCGGGTTCGAAACACAGCCGAGCACAGTATGGGCCCCTACTGGTTGGGTCGGTGTCAGTATAATGTGACCGGCTGAGGCTAAGTCATGGTATCCCCGCTAGTCTCTGGGTGGCAGCCCGTAAAATTGTCATTGGGACCCAAGCCCTGAGAGCACCTTTGAAGTGGAATTGGGCTTGTAAAAATACCCTTCAATAAAGCACAAGATGATTTTGCGGTCTTCGTTATTGTCTAGCTCTGGACCTTTTGCCCCATGATTGTGATTGGATGCTGTTGTTTGTCACTTCTTTTTTGACAAAAAAATATCTAATTGTGTTTGTCATGATAAGAGATGTGTCCGTCTTTATTTCCCCAGCTTATCGGGGAGCCAGGCTACAAGGCTTTTGAGGACCAGGTGCACCGCTACAACTTTAAGACATCTTTGTTTGAT
>BMAT01004936.1:160-11855 GCA_019649035.1 Elysia marginata
AACATATATATCTTTACCATTAAGTAAATTCTAAAAACCATAAAACTCTATGCACCATCATAGTAATGTGGAAACACTACAAAAAAAGCAAAAACAAACAACAGATGATGAAATACAACTTACAGTTTAAGTTATTAATAATTACAAAAATAATACGAGATAAAGAGTTGACTAATAACAAAGCGTATTTTATTAGAAAAAATCATCATGAAATGTAAAGTAGGCCTAGAATGTACTTGGAAATTTGTGAAACTTCACTTTCTTTCCAGTTCTTGGGTCTTTGAATTAGAACTACAGTTTATGCAAGAACATAACTGGAACGTTCAGTTGCCATTCCTCATCATTGTGAAACGTTGGTGGCTATCGTGTATTCATAAAATGGTTTGTGTGTAAGATCTGGCCTTTCCATGCAAGTGACGAGAGACTGTTTGAATGCTGAGTGAATGGTGTTTGATCGATTGTTGACATTTGGTACTACATTTCGAAATGGCGGACACTCAGCAAATTACGGCGATTCCGAGACAACAAAAAGCGCCACCCCACAGTCTGGTGTAGTCTGTGCTCTGAACTGATCATTGGAATTTAGCCCATGTGCACATTTGCTTTCGATATTTACAGTTCCACTCATAATGAACCAGAATAAACCAGAATGATAAAAAATACATGGACTTAACTAGCTTAATAGATTTTTTAACTAGAAGTGAAAATTCTTACTTTGCAAAAGGTGGTATAGTTCAAGATAGGTCAAGATAGATCTACTTGACTGCATCAAACTACGAAAATGAATGAGTGAAATCTCTAGATCTGTTCTAGATACCTAACTTCTAACTTCTAAATCTCAGTCCATGCCAATTACCTGGTTCTAGCCAGGCTCAAAACTTCATAATAATCACCATTATAGTTTAACATTGCTTTGCACAAGTAGATTTAGATCTAGATTTAACCACACAGTACAGATTAACGGTACTAGATCTATCGTTATTGTATCATTTTCATCTTCAGCTTCAGGAATTCCTTGCTCTAAACCCAATTTGATGTATTCTTCCTCAATTTTTTCAACAAGTGACGAAATTAAATATTGTTTAGGAAAAATTTGTAGCATTAGATTACGGTATATAGTTCTGGATTAGTCTATATCTTTATTCTAGTCTTGAAGAGCATTGAAATGGCGAAAAGAAAGTGAAACTAAATCATTTACTGAACTGAAGTAAAACAAAAATAGATCGCGGTAGATATCTAGATCTACACTTCTTTGTACCGGTAAGCATTTATTTCTATCACAAATTTAGCGGTTAATCTGGTTTAATCCCATAAAAAACGATAGCGATTGCCTGATATATAATTGGGGAATTACAGGTTTTCATTTATTCTCGATCTAATTTTCTAGATTTAGATAAACGCAGGTTCATAAAATTATAAAAAATGTATCAGCTCGAGCATTGTAAATGACGAATTCAATCTCCCGACAGCAAAGAGCTACGGTAAACAAAACGGGCTATGTCGAGAAAGACAATCGTTCATTAAAAATACCGCAAATTCAATACACTTCGCAATAGACTTAATATTGATCATTAATAGTTCATCATGCACGACTATCGATATTATCACTAACAACAAAACAAAAACACGGCAATGGCCAGGTACGCTCACAAGACAAGCCAAATTTAATAAATTCGGAAAAGTTTGAGATTAACAGAAGTAATAATTTTGGTGGCTCCAGATCGTGAGAAACGGCCGATGATCGTGAGACAGGGCCTAAAATCGTGAATCTCACGATGAGATCGTGAGACTTGGCAGGTCTGTGATTGACAAAATGCCAGTAATTTTGTGTTGTTGCAAGCTTTGACAGTCACTGCAAACCGTTTGATAAATGTATTAATAAAATACTGTAATAGTTTCAAAGGTTCAAACAAGCATTGCTCTATATCAAACAAGTCATCCCAAAACGCCCGCAACTCTGATGATTTCAAAGGCCAGATCTAGGCTAGAATCTAGACTCAGCCCTCACTTCTAGATATATTCATTATGTTTGATTTGCACGATCACATTATTTATTTACTGAGGCTCTAACTTAGGCCCCATCATTTTGTCTAGGTCTGTGTAGACAATCTCTAAGTCTAAGCATTGCTCTACATCTAGGCACAGGCTATTTATTCTAGGCTCCGGATCTATCTCTTAACAATTAACTCTATATTTCAATATGCCAACAACCTTAACATTTCTGTAGGCTTGACCTGGGCTACATTCTTGAAAGATAGCTTTTGTCATTAAATCACTTTCATTTCCAAATGAAGCTGCAAGCCTAATTTCAGACATCATTATCTCTAAGCAATCCAGGATAAAGTACTTTTAACTCTTTTACCATGTTATTATCTCATGCTTCTGCGCATAATTTTTCTAGATCTAAATCTAAGCCTAGATCTACATAATGTACGATTATAGCTTCTAGATCACTGCAAAACCACTAGGACAATTAAATTTAGCTTCCCTCGGAAGTTCAATCTACTATCAATTTTGGGGGTCAAGCTATTTCATAGTTTTATACGTACATCGTCTGTCTCCCCTTCTTAGTTATGACTATACATCAGACACTGGCAGCGTCCAACCGTAGATATAAAATGGTGCACCGGACGTTGACAGCGTCCTGCCATTGTCAAAGAGTTAAAGAAAGTTCTGAAGGACAATAACTCATTTTCTTTGAGAGGAAATATCTGTTCCATTTTGCTAATAATCTTCTCATCTTATAGGTCCAAATTTTATGATTTCTCACAAATTTGAGTAATCACAGAAATTTTTTCCAAAGTCAAAGCTAGAATCTAATCTAGATTTCATTTCAGTGTTATAGGCTTCACATCATCACTCCAGTATTTTGGTAGGCATTCTGGTACTAAGATACTGAAATCAGTACTGGTTGTCAGCTCTGCATTTTGTAACATCAAACCCAATAAAAAAATGTAGCCCAGTTCGCCCGAATTTAGCCCAAGCAAATCCATTGCATGGCTCATAAAGTGCACCATCCACGCAGGATCGGGTTGCGCGCCGCGCCAGGTTTTGCCAACCCGCATCCAAACTGCATCGTGGATGGGGAAATTGCATGAAAAAAAGGGAGTTCCGGCGTCCTGGCTGCGGGCTGGGCCAGGCGATGAAAATATCAAGCAGAGCCAGATATTTTTGCTGTGGCTGCCGGCCAGTCCCGCCGGAGCAAAAAAATTATGACATAAAAATTCAAATATATCTAAAAAATTGTCCTGAAATCGTAATCCTGATGCAATTCTAATGTTGTTTGATACCAGACACGAACAAAATACTCCAATATAAAGCAGAAAAAGAATTAAACAATTTATTGAGATGCACCTAGTCCTATTAATAGCCTCACTCAGCGCCTTGGAAACTTAGGGGATTCCCCCTGCCTAGCGTCCGGATTGCAGCATGGGTGGTGACACGTGCCAGCTACGCCAGGCGCTGAAAATATCAGATATTTTTGCTGTGGCCGCAGGCGAGTCCCGCCAGAGCAAAAAATTATGATATCAAAACTCAAATATATCTAAAAAACCGTCCTGAAATCGCAATCCTGATGCAATTCTAATGTTGTTTGATACCAAACATGAATAAAATATTCCAACATATAGCCGAAAAACAATTAACCAATTTATTGAGGATTGCGAAGTCCTATTAATAGCTTCACTGAGCGTGTTTGGTTTTCCCCAATGTATCTAGCTTTCGGTATCTTTTTTTTTAACGGTTAGCTGGGGAAAAAAGCTGACTTGGACAGTTTTGGGCTAGTTCAATGAATCAGATTACAACTTGACCAATACATCGAATTAACATTATTCTGTCAGTGTCGAAATCGTTCAATACAACACACTGAAAAAATTGGTGACGCAACCTTATATATTTAGGGGATTCCCCTGCCTCGATACGATTGGTGACACGGCCTTGGAAATTTAGGGGATTCCCCCTGCCCAGGTGCAACCCGCGTCCGAATCTCAGTGTGGATGGTGACAAGTGACCGCGCAATTTGAATGCGGGTTCGTATACCTGGCACTACCCACATCCCCACCCCTGCGTGGATGGTAAGCTTTACATGTATTCTCAGTTTGCGACAAAGAAACCAGCATTATGTGTGTCTGCGCAAGTGCATGCGGTAGGCAAATTAAAAAACTCAAATTAAATGCAAATGAGATGACTTGAGTCACTCTCTTACTTCTTACGAATAACACCAGAGAATTGAGAAAAACATTGACCTATCATCACGTTGAAAAAATCTGCACATTTTATTGCAAATCTGGCAATTGTGAACGACACCAATAATTGTTAAAATTCAGTATGTTGCGCTAAAATTGGTAAAAGTAAGCAGGTCAGCTATAAGAAAAAGTTCGGCATGAAACTTACACTACATTTTTCTCCTTGTGCCCTCAGTCCTATACAGCTGCCCAACTGGGGATCCCCATTCTTATTTCTGCCTGAACTGAGCAGAATTAGTGCTGGTAAATGTACCACCCTGCCACAGGGTTAGACAATTAGGTCTAAACCTAGAAAACTACAAAAAAATTTACTTGGACAAGGGGGTCTACTCAGACCAAAATGACATGGGGAGAAAATACACAGACAAGGATTTCCTACTATATAGCTGAACTTGAAACTATTCCTCGAAACACAAACTTTAAGCCCCCCCCCCCCATTACCTTGACGATTTTACTGCTTCCAGTCTGAACTTCTTCTACAAGCTCTGCAGATCCTAAATTCTCAGGTAGGAAATGGTCAACACTTGCGATCGGTTTACATCCTAAGGTCTGGTGAAAAAGAATAGAAAAGAAATGTATCTTTTGTCAGCATTTGGATACAGATTAAAAAAATTTGATATTATCATAAAAACAAGTTAAACCTTTTCACATCACGTTGCACGCTGTCACATAACTAAGAGTGCGGCAGGGCTAAAACCCCTTCGCGCTGCCCAGCATGCTCTTGAGTGATTGCTGCACTTTGTAAAAAATGTTCCTACAAGTATTTTTAAATGCTGCATTACCTATGTTACAACTGAAGTATAGCTTAACACCATAATTGTTTGTCTTTTTTTTAATTTTTTTTTTACAAAAGTTGTTTACAATCTAAATCTACATTTAGCCTTAAGGTAAACAATGAGGATGATGGCAGAAGCCTAGATCAAGGTCACTATGACATGGAGTTAATTTATTGCGAAAATAATACAACTAATTTCACACAAAAACATTCAGTCCTCAATTTCTAAATTTTTACACTGGGGGCCATATCGTTTTTGTTGAAATAGTAACAATGCACAAAAGCTACTTCTATCTTCATTTATGAATTTTCTTTTCATGGATAATTCATGTTACTATAGGGTTCATGGGTGTTTTTATATGATTTTTTTCAGAAACACCTTATATCTGTGCAGTTATTGCAAATAGTGCTTTCACTCTGTAAATTTTACTATTTTATTAAGCAACAATTACCTTGCATACAAATTCTACGTCTTCTCGCTCTACTTCCTTTACAACCAAAATCTTCATTTTGGCCAAAAAGTGTAAGGCAAGGTCTGAAACAGCATCTCTGGAATATTCAAAAAAAAAGTTAACAATGAATTCATGTTCAACCAAAATGGGATAAACCTGCATAACTTTTTTACAAACATTTATGGCACAAACCACCATAGGATGAAATGAATTTCTCCAAAACTTTGAATTCTGTTTCAAAGGGACATCAACGTAATTCCACCAATTACAAATTGGCAAAACACTGCATACAATATATTTTGTGTTAAAATACAAATAAGCAGGCAGTACTAACGTTTGTGTAAAGCTATATTTTTGAATGGCCCCAAAATCAAGTAAAAAAATAAGTGTTATCTATAAACTTGATAAAAATTTAAACTTAACTGAATTTATCTGAGAGATATACATAAACCACAGGATTCCCAGCAACTTCATGTGAAAAAATTCCAGGCTTATTCCAGGTACTCAAGACAAATTCAAAATTCTTCTTGGAGCAATTCAGCCTCTCAATATCCATAGTAGATACAATATGATATGGGATAATTTTAATAAAAAGTATAATGACTGCATAGGCACCCTTAAATGCAGATAGGAGGTTTCTGCATATCTACTGTCTGAACAATGCAAGCATAAAAAGGCCAACACTGTTAATGATATTTTTTGTCACTCTTACAGTATGTCTTATTCTTAGTATGTGAGTGCATAAATGCACATCCCTATGCACTAACCACAAGCATCGACGACATAGAGGCAGGTACTAGACTTAAGTAACATGAAGCACTGTGATTCTCTTATTGCAACATTATTTTCTTTTGGTCTAGAGCATCAAAGCCTTTTCAAAATCCATACTTCACACTCCCATCCTCATATTTCACATGATTATACCCCGTTTTCAAGTTAAAAATAAACGCCCTGTGGCTGCACCAGCCGCACTCCAGCATGTTTATCAAACTACTTACTACAGTTGGTGTCTCTAGGGGATAAGTTCAAAATTATTTACCCATACACCTATCAAGACCCATCCTACAATATAGCAGGAGTAAATGCTCTTCAGTTTGTACCTGGCAGGTGAATTCCGGACTTAATGAACCAGTACTTCTTGCTGATTTTGATAACCCTATTGTGAGGTTTTTTTTCCTTCTTTCTGTTTTAACCCAATCCAAGCTAAAGCTAGGGAGATAAATCGGTGAAAAATTTCCAAAAAAAATTATGGTTCAAAGTACACAACTCAGCCTTTTTTGGGGTCTTGTTTCCCTTGGATCAATTACCTTAGGGAAGTTCCTTTCTGCTAGAAATTGCGTTTTTAGTTATTTTGCGGTTATTTTCCCCTTGGGCTCATTAGGCTGGAAAGATTTTATATTCAGAAAAAAAATGTCCAGTTTTTCCAGTGTTTGATTATTTCTCATACTGACTTTTTCCTGATATACTGGGAACCCTATAACCATAAGAAAAAAGTTGAATGCACAGCGTCACATTTTGCCTGTTTTCCTGCATTTTAGTTTGCCTGAGCCAGCCAAGAGGCTGGTCAGGTAGCTGTGAACTTAGGCGATTCAAACTTAACTACAGCGGGCGGCCGCACCTGGCACCATCAATCACTGTCAAGAGCCAGGCAGGCCAATGTACGGGTTTATCAGCATTGTGTGCTGGCTAGCCTAGTGGTCACCAGAAATGTCTTAATAAAATTAAAAATACACCATCTTCTTCTCTCAATATCTCCAGAACTATTCTACCCATATGTATCGTTCTTGTGGCCTTGTGTTTCTTTATTTTACACCTAAAACGCGGTCCATTTTTTGTGTTTCTACCACAAAGTCTGTGAAAGTTATAAATAGTTTAATAACTGTACCGTTATGTTCATCGTTTTTACCTGCAATCAATACTCGTTGGATTTAATTTTAAATTACTTAAAACCCTATATATCGTTTTTCTCTTTAAAAGTCTAACTATAAAGAAAAAAGCTGTAAATTGAAGTGGTGTGAATTTCGTTATGGTTGATGTGTTAATAGTGCGTTAATTCCATTGTTTTTTGTCTCATCTAAATAACATTCATCAATCTAACCAAAACTTCCAGTGGTGTTAACTAAGTTACATCTCACACAAAATAAAGCTCTATAGCTCTATACCAGATATACAAAAGACAGTAAACGCCTAAATTGCATTTTGCAGTAGGTTTCCACTCGAAGTCATTCAAAAGCAGCACATTGTAGAAAAACACTGCATTCCACGAATTTGAAAATTGTGATTGGACCTTCTTGGTGAGCAAGGCATGACAAAAAAAAAACAGCCACCAACTGATAGTAAACATTGAAAAAATAGACAGCACAAGGATTTACAAACGAACTACAGAAAGTTCATCACTTTTTAACAGCACACCTTCAAATTGCCCCTGCCCTGTGACATTAAAACTAAACTGTGATATTTATGTTTATTGTCAATATGTATTTAATTCTATTTCTTCTTCAAAGGTAAATACTTTTTTAAAAAACTGTGATATAGTGTGTAAATAGATAATTACATAGCTAGAAGAGCATTTTTCAACAGCATTATACTTGTTATTTGGATAGAAAATTGGGATTTCCATACCCTCAATCTTGCAACACAAGTACCGATAATTCTAATTATAAGCTCAGTATAAACATGGTTTGCCCACGGAAGTTACAGCTAAGAGTAAGAGAGCAATGACCGCAAATCAGCAGGATTTAGGTATATAATCAACTCTGTAGCAAAAACTAGCCCATCAACCACCATGAAATTTGGTGAGTACATGTAATGACACTTTATCTTGTTTGTATAAAAAAAGCTTAAAAATTGAAATATACGTTTTCATTTTATTCTTAAAAACAACATTTCCTCTCTTGCTGTTTTGCACAGCTAAAAACGATCTTTTCATAGTTCAATGAAAAAAAAAGTATACATGTATGGTACAGTTAAATTTCTTGGTTTCATATTTTCCTTGTCTTCTGTACTTTTTAAAAGTGAAGTGACATGGTTAGTATCTGTTTTTATTTTGTTGAGGCGCTTGATAAAAACAAGCCCTATAGATGTAAATAAACCCTACATGCGATGAGCCTGCCCGGTCAACCTGACCTGACCTCTGGTTGACCGGGTCGGGTGTGGGCCTACCAGAACTAAAAGAGCGCTGCCTGTATGCTGTGAATGACTAGCTTTCTTGAAAAAATATCCTCTCAGATGGTGATAGGAAAGTTTTTAAACAAACCTCAAAATAGACTTTTGAATGAGCAAAACGTTGCAACCAGCTTTCTTTATTTTCTTCACAATGTCCAAAATGTAGGCTCGCTCTTCCCGAAGTACACGGTCCATCTGTGTGTAGTCTGATACAATGACTTGATTGTCCATCTGCCAATGCATACAAAACAAATAAGACAAATCATGCAAGCAGTGCTTCCACTGGGAAATAATGAAAACTGAGGATTTTTCTGTGGGGACCAACCAATGCTCCCCCCCCCCGGAAATTTCTTTAATTTTACCCTCAAAAGACCCTTTTTAGAGCAAATTGGCAAAGTTTGGTCTCAATTTTAAAAGGAGGAGTATTTTTAATCCTTTTTAATTTTTAATCCTACAAGAATGAAACAATTCATTATTTTAAACACTTTCTTCACTTTCCTTTGCCTTTGTCCTCAAAGCTGTGAGTCTTTACTTTTTAACCCGATGTAAATGATGCTTTCATAAGTATCAATGACATCAATTAAAAGAAATGCATGTAGATATTATCAAAGCCGAAGAGAAGAACAAATTATAATTCAAAGCACCTGCGAATAAAATTCAAGAATAAAGAATGACAGAAGTGAAAAAGTAGGTCCACAATACATTTGGTTTCATTATCAAGGGCAGGTCTAGATAATGCAGTCTTGATCATGTGCCTGATCTTTATCAAATAGAAGAATAGTTCTAAGTACTACCGGGTCTAGATCTAGGCCTACTAAACTAAATATACAGTTCTACTTTTACTTGGAGCCTGTCAAAATAGGAAACTTTTAAGACTTTAAGTCCAAGTCTAGATCTAGACTAGATGGAGAGAGAGAAGAAGATCAACACCTAGATTTAGATCTTTATAAAAAGAGAAAAAGAGAGAATCAAGAAAAAAAGCTAAGATCTTGGGTATACATCTATTATTTAGATTATATCAAGAGAGAGCGAGAGAGACAAGAAAATGAAGAAGAAACATGTAAGGCGTAGACTATACCTTGATCGGGATAAAGAGAAAAAGATGGAACTTGTAAGGCCTAGGTAGATTGAGATTTTACTCATGGAATGAGATATTTAAAATCAGTTATAAAGTTCATTTTTTTCTTTCTGTAAAACATGACAATTGAAAAATAAGTTTTGTTCATATTTGTGTACATAAATATAAATGAAGTCCGTCTTAAAAATTGAACATGCATGTCTGTTTGCAGTAAAATAGCATAAAAGGCAAAACCCAACTTACATCCGTTTTTGGTGGTGAAATACAAAACTGTATAAGGCCCACTTTTGCCTTTTCAATTTTGTTTGGTCCTCCTGCTCCTGATGTTTTGCTTGTAAATACAAGACCATCAATCAGCTCTGTATCTTCAACAGTACCTCTAAAGAAATGGAAAAATAATTAATTTCCCAATTACAACTGATTGTGGGTTTTGAAAAAACTTATAAGTGAATTTGGAATTTTTTAAAATATTTTTTTTTACTTTAAGACTAGGAGGAGGGGAGGGGATGGAGAGCCTGCAAGGCAAAAAAGATTAAAAATAATATAGTCTTGGCCTTAGCATTGACATATATTGAAAAAGAGAATTTAGCTTTGAAAATGGACTGAATCTGATTACTTCAGGAAAGTCAAGTTTCAGAATTTGTTCTGGAATCAGAATATATGGCACAGCGAACTAAAATAGCAACATGTCAAAAGGAGGAAGAAGCACAATCTAATTCAGATAATATCAATTCAAACTTCAACAGAGAGAGAAGGACAGAATTTTAACATCTAATGTAAAAGTCTGGCGAACGAAGATGAGGAGCTGATAAACCTATTTCTAAGAAATTGGAAAAAAAAATTTTTTAAAGAAAATACAATAATATTTTACAAGTAATTTTCTCTGACACTCCAAGATGAAGAAAACTAAATGGCTATTTTGACTTTTTTTTCCATCTCTCAGGTAAAACCAATTAAAAATTAACACATAAAGCATAAAATTTAATCTGAATCAGGTGTTAAATTTTTTTTGAAGTGACTTTTGACCACTTACTAAACTCTAAAAGCCTATATCTCAAAACAGAGTCTTTCAACTTACGACTGATTTGGACAGAATGCGAAACATATAGTTGCTTAAGAGGGGGGGGGGGCACCTGGAATGACCATTTAGGGGTCGGATAACCGAATTTTCAAAACTGCTTTTTTCAGATGCTTCAACCATTGCTCTGTATGAAAAGCACAAAAAATAAGTGATTTGAGCATTTTTGTGACCTAAAATCACCATTTTGCGGCAGCAGGGGGAGTAAAAATAGCCTTTTTTTCACCCAGAACATGTAGAATATACCTCAAACTTCTGTTGTTTTTTTTTTGCTCAAATTCAACCGTTTTATAACCGATTTCTTAGTGTCGGTTGCGCCCACTATTGCAGAAGGTCTAGTTTGAACACTGATCATGCCTCGCGCTCGGTGTAGGCCCGTTCATGAAAGCAAGGAGACGCTAGTGCAGTATAATAATGGTAACCTTGTAGGCCAGGCCTGCTAGTGAAGCTTTGCACTGCGCTAGCCTGTATGTTTACTAATGTTTGGTGTCTCCAAAGCACGAAAAGACTTTAGGACTAGCCAGTGATAAGTTTCATGCCAACTTCTAAGAGATTGGGATGTACAGTTCCCGCTTCGCACGGGAATGTATGAGCAACAGTAAGATATCAGGCTTTACAAAAGCACTCGGAAATTACAATAGCAGGCCCAAAGGTGGACAATAATACCCAATGAGGCTGGAAAAAATTATTGAAGATTTAGGAAACTGGAAAGGACCGGCCATTATGCAGGTTACGGGTGTTATTTGAGGAAAAATCACACATTTTTGATGATTTTGTTTGCATAACTTTCAAATGCGATTATCTCAAAACTTACTTTTTTTGCATCAAAATTCTATCTCCCCCTAAACCAACTGTTCAATTGTTCTAAAAGTTGGTATGATGTTGTGGTTTGGTATGACGCAC
>BMAT01004936.1:12845-24507 GCA_019649035.1 Elysia marginata
GATAGGTCTACTCTAGGCATGTGATGCCTGGCAATAGTCGTCATGTTGATGAAATTTTTTGTCTCAGCAGAGAGACAGGGAAATGAAAGGCAAGTGGTACCTTGAGGCTGGAAAGTTTGGTAGTTCAAACTTTAAGTTTCAGTTTCGATTTCAGGAGACATTTTTTTTTTAGAAAAAATGATTGACGAAGCCAATGTTTTGATAATGTTGATCTACTATGAAGTCACCTGTCTCTATGATAAGACACAATGGATTTTTTTGTGTTAAGTACTGCCCACCTATGTGAACCTATTTTTTGCGCATGTAAAATGGGCGAGTGTGACGGCCTATAAACTTAGTCATAGTAATTAGGATAGATATAGGCTCGGGATATTTTAGACAGCTTAGGAACATCGCGATTTAATAAAGCAGAGCTGACGGCAACTCATCAAGGTCGCCATGTAAACGAAATTTGTTTACATGTAATTGAAGCAAAGCCTGAACCCCCACCGTGGATTCTATCAAGTGCTTGTTCGCAGATTTTACACTTCCAAGACTGATTAAGATAAACCTGCCTAGTACAGATTCTATTTTGTGTTATCTTCAAATCAATCCTAAGTTTCACTAGGGCCAGTGAAAATGACATTAAACATCGATCTACAATATTTCTGTGTGGAGTTAGATCTACGTAAAGCACAGTATGCGATGTCCAGAAAAAAGTCCCTGTTGTACTCAGGGTATAACGTTAGGCCTACACAGGGCAATTTTATTGAGTCAACTTGACCTTAAAGTTCATGCCAATGTTTTGACCAATGAGAGAGCGCTATAACTCCAGCCCCTCACAATAACGGGCGCCCTTCACCTGGCAAGAGGCAAACTCTGGGGAGACAATTCCATAGGCCTAGATTGGCTAGAGTTTTAGATAACAATCGCTTCGCGCATATATCCAATTTCCAAACCATAGATATAAACCCTTTAATAAGGCGATCCGACCCAACCTAACTGGTCGCATTTATAATACCGCTAAACGAAACTATGTTACTGTATAATAATACCGGGAAACCAAACTGCATTACTGTTCATAATACCGCAATCTATCATACCGCGAAACTAAACTCATAGAAACAGGTCGCCGGGTTTTGAGAAATTAAAGTCCGGCAGACGGCTAAAAATCCGGCAGGCATGACGAATTGCACTAAAAATTCCGGCCGTGCTGGAAAAATCCGGCAATCTTTTACCCCTGATTGCAAGGTGATTTACAGTCCATCATTACATGAGTTCTTGTCAGGCTGTTTATTTTTTTGTATGCACTAGATTGTTCTGTTGTTTTGCCAGCGCGTTTTTTTTTTTTGAGTGCATTAGAGAGTGCGATTGCTTGTATCTCTCCCGTCACCTTTGCTTTCTATATAAGTTTTACAGTGCTCTCGTTTTCGTTGCAGTGCTCTTGGCATTCAGTATTCTTGTAAACTTGTTTGTTTCTTTGTTTTATTTCGTTCATAACATATTTTTGTATTGTTCATTTGTACTTCAATGGTAAAGGTTTTTTTTTTATTAACTCAATCCATGCTGAAGCCAGAGAGATAAATCTGTATAGGGAAAAAAAACCTTTAGATAAAGTTATTTTTAAAAAAATTATCGTCAAAGGTACACAACTCAAAATTTTTTTTGAGTAAATTGTTTTTTTTTGTTATTCCCCTTGCATTGATTACATTTGAGAGCTTCTCTGCTAGGATTAAGAAAGAAATTATTTATATAGTTATTGGGGCGCATTGGCCTGGAAAGACTTCATCAGATAAAGAGTGCATTATTTTTTTTTTAAATTCGGTTAGATTAATTTCCACCACTGTAAGGCTAGCTCAGTTTTTTATGTATGATTGCTTTTGCTAATTTATGGGCTCTCCAAGAGAAACAAAACAAAATTGGTTACCCTGAGTGAGTTTAGTCAGTATTTAATTGTTTTATGAATAGCCACCCTGGAACTGAGCATAATCACATTGTTGTTAAGGGCCTGTGACATTGTTTGGCTTAGTGAGTATAAACTCATCTGATTAAGTACAACAAAAGATTTTAACAACTCCCCTATTAGTTAACTAGATCCAGAACAGAGGCAGTTCTCCCCTCTCTCGCTTTGTTAGCCGCCCGCGCAGTTCGCATGACGATGAGAGGAGGTAGTCCGCCATCTTGTTGTGGGAAGGGCTGCGGCCAACTCCCGTGCTTAGGCATTGGGGCCCAGCATTACTGTACTACATGAAGTAGTATTAAATTAACCAGTGCGCCTCCCTCACACAGTAAAACTTAATCTTTCAGGCTATTTCATTATTATTTTTGCGATAAATTTATGTAATGGTTCAGTAGTATCTGGGGAGGGTCTTGTTTTTTTTTTCTTTAGTAGGATGAAAAAGGAATACTCAATGAATCATATTCGATGCATAAAATAATCATAATTATGCGGCAGACCAAAGTCGCAAGGGCAGGAAAGAAGGACAAATCGATGTTAGAAAATTAGCTACAAGACTAGGCCCCTATGATATGAAAAATCGCGCGCAGGTTTTTTGAAAATATCTTTAATTTTTAAAAAGTATGCCTAGAAAAAGATTTCCTCTTAAAAAGACCTGACTTTTTTTTTTTATCTATTTAGGCTTGCGTTAATAAATGAAAAAAGAAAACAACAATTGATAGACCTTTAATACTAAAACACCCGCAAACTGTAGGCCTAGATGTAATAATCCAAGTTCCCATTCTATGTCCCTATAACAATCCTGGCGCTTCACAACAACATTTCATGTCAACTAACACCCCATATAGATTACTATACCTCACATCAAATGCTATAATCTATTACAGATCAGTCCAAATCATGCAAAATACCAAATGAATTTTTAAATTGATTTCTAGATCTAGCTCTCCTGGAATCCGGTAGCATAGAAATTGCCTCTAATTCTGTATATATTCTATAGGGCCTATAGATCTAATCTACATGATCTAGATCTAGATATCTAGATTAAGGATAATGCTTATTAGATGTATGGAAAATAGGAATTTATTCCAATATATCTAGAAGAAGAGTCTAACGTGGTTAATTTAATCCTTGACAAAGAGATCAACAGTAGTGTTAAACAAGAGGGCGTTTACAATCCCAACCCACACCAATATGACGCCGCGAGATTCCATTGGTCACGGGTATTTGCGTCTGTGTCGGGGCATTGAGTACAACTGTATGTCTTTAACTTTCCACTCAAGTCAATTACTACCCTTGCTATTCTGCTTGTTTTCACAAATATGATTAAATGCAAACTAATTCAAGCTCAGTGATTGTTATTGAATGGCAGAAACTCTGATTTCATTTTTAGAGAATTCATATTGTGTTCTTTTATCATCATCATGCCATATTTGACCTGGTATTTTCACAGCTAAGCCCCATAGATAATTTGTAACATCTAATTCCTTTGCTTCGACTTTGACAATTTTTTTTATTGTACTTTATTATTGCCAGGTTACATAGAGGCAGTATACGTTACAAAAAAAATAATAGGAAGTCATTTAAGCTTGGGTTATAAAATGATTAATACTTTCTTAAACATTCAATGAGGACTTCAAATCTCTAACATATAGAAACATTTATTCATACGTTTATGCTGTGTATGATTAGCCGATCATCCTACTGTGTTGCATTTAAATGCTGAGTTAAATTTAAATGTCCCCACCTACATGTTGTTTCACAGTAATATTAGGTTTCACTCGCATTAATTTTTTTTAAGTCCACAGTGATACAACGAGATAAAATAAACTTTCCCCAAACAGAAACTTACAGAGAGACGAGAGAGAAATAAATATCAGACCTGCCACTCCTCAAAATGGAAAATCAGAATGATAGAGCACTTTAATTTTAATGTGGCCATTGTAATTTAAATTGTTAAAAAAAGACAGTAAAAAAAAACTGTAGTATTGCGGTACATGTACTAATAATATGAAATTTAGGAAACTCTGTCCAAACATCCAAAAACAAAACATACAAGGTATATGAAATCTAATATCATATTCAGAACTGCCACCCCAAAATCACTTCTGCAAGCAAATTTTCTTTGCTAAAACCCCATTAGTTTTCTAAATGTGCCTTATGGAGAAACTAAGAGTATAAAAAAGAGCTTAAGTTTTTTGCTATATAAAGGTCACAGGAATAAAAAAGATCACTTTTTTTTTTATTTATGAACATATTTTGAAAATTTTAAGTTTTTTGTTCAGCTTAACAAGGGCTACAAAGTGATGTGACTTTTGGCCCTCTTTATTGGAAAAAATATTTTTGGATTGGCATTGCTCAATTATTATTGAGGTCAGGTGGTTTTATTTTGTCAAAACTCTAAGGTGAAATTCATTACACTGCATTAGCTTTGAAAAGCAACACATTCACAATGAAGATTATATAAATACAAATAAATACCTTTGAATTCAAAGAGGTTGAGGCACTCTTTAGTAGAGATTCTCGGTCGTTCAAATCCAATGGAGTGACCAGAGATTCTAATATTTCTGTAGACTTCTGGGCTGCTCCCTGAAATGCCTCTGATATGGCTGTTGGGTGTATTCCTGTTTAGACAAATTGAAATAAAAAAGATTTAAACAATATCTTGAAGTATTCCTTAGAAAGTTTTATTCTCAGTTTTAAGAAACTGACTTTCGATTCATTATCTCCAAAGAGCCTATGACATACACTAAAAACTTGTTGAATTTTGAGCCACTGCACATCTGAGCTAAGACTTCAGAAATAACACTAAAAAATGTATACCAGCTTTTCAGCCTTCTTTGTATCTTAGAAGAGTTCATACCAAACCATTGCTAAAAACAGAGCATACAGGTGGTCTCAATGACAGAGAACAAGCAGCAGTTGACTTGACACCAAAACTTAAAACCAAAGGTAAAATTAGTATAAAGCTGGCATTTTACACATCCTGACTTATCGTTGCATTTTGTGAAACTCAAAATAATCACCATATAGTCACTGTATCATAGTGACCTAACATCACAGTCCCATGGGTGGGAGCATGAAATCTCAAAAAGCCTGCAGGCTGCTCAATTTTTTGCCCCCAATCTTACAAAAGCTTGCAGAGTCTGCATGTCTCACAAATTCAAGATTCAATTTGATTGTCACATTGTATGATTGTAATCTACCGGTACATCTATCTTTTATATGTGGCAGTGTGTCCATATTAATATTGGATGCAAAAAATTTCACCCAGCACTACGACTGTATTAACCAGATACATTTTTGTGATGGTGTAATAATTTTTGTTTATAGCATACTGTTACTGATAGATTTGTTTAATTGCCATACATTTCCAATGAAGTACTATGTACCATCTTTGTTACAATTAACTTTGATTCATCTCAAAAAGTTATGGCTATCCAGTAACACCTATTGCTTACATTTTACAAACTGTCTTAAGACTAGATGTTATTTCTGATTCTAACCACAGGTACATTTGACTAACTTGAAAAGAGACCAATGACCAATTTTATAAATATTACATGTCTGTTTAAACATAATTCATAATATTAACATTATGCCTGCTACCTGCAGTAAGGCTAATAATCATTATTTTTATAGAAAACCCACATTTGAAGGTTCCTTAGCTTTTATCTAGATTTCACTGACTTGATGAATTTACATTAGTAAAATTAGCAACCAATGGCATTTTAATGCGACAGGCTTATTCACCCATTCTATTTATATGGTGCCTCCATTAACAAATTGTAGTTCCTCAGTATACATGAAAATGACGTAGGACCATTTTGTTAACCAATAAAATGAATATATTTAAAAATGTAAATAGGTGGCTTCTGTATCTCTACAATCAGAACCTTGCGAGCATAAAAGGACAACACTATGTTTCTGATACAGGGGTCCCTCCTATGCAGCTGTCTTCTTCTTAGCATGTGAAAGCTTACCTGCTCATCCCTATGCACTGGTCACAAGCATCAATGACATAGAGTCAGGTATAAAATGTACTAGATCTCAGTAACACATAATCCCCTCACAATATCGTTGATCGGGAACATTCTGTTTAGAACACCAGAGATTTTTCAGAACCTAAACTTCACACCACCATCCCTCCAGGCTCCTCTTCGGCTTGATTATTACTCATTTTGAAATAGAAGAAACCGTAGTCATAGGCCTGCGTGCCAGTCTCACCTTAGTATAACTAAACTACTTCATATTAAAATGGAGAGAGAGAGAGAGGGCAAGGAACGACCTTTATAAAAGAGAAGGGAATGAAAATATGGGTGTTGTATTGAGAGACTAACATTTAACTTTGATGAGTAATAGTTTCAGTTTCTATAATTCGAGTATCAATAAATTTTTCCTGGAAAAGATTGGTGCGATGTACGTATTGACACATTTGCTTTCACATAGCCTAGAGAACCAGTCTCTGCTTAGAAAAAATCCAAACAAAAAGTAGCTAACCCTTGTTTATGTTTCTTGTTTTTCAAGTGAGCTTAGTGCTCACACATGAGAACACTGTGAGTATCCAGGAAGAGAAAGGGTAGAGGGAAGAGGGCCTTAGTTTACCATCCTAGAACGGTAGTTCTAGCCTTGAGATTTTTCAACACTCTCTAAGCCTACTACTTGTGCAACTCATTTAGGCCGTCCTGAGAACAGAATTGACACACATGTACATAAATCTATTAGCCAGAAATGGCAGGTGTGGGTTGTTGTCTTGTCTTTTTAGTCTTGTGCTGTTCTTACTTTGAAAGCACGGAAACCTGTGGGGCCATCAGACAAGTAAAAATACATGTGCCGGTACTAAAATAGGGCCTACTTGATGCATGTGCACAGGGGCAATGACCCGATGACCGCACAAGGACAATGACTTTACTATTACTAACTATATTGCCCGCACTCAGACCTGGATTTTACCAATGCCGATGGAGTAAATGAGGCACAGGTAGTCTGTGTGGACCGGAAACTACCGACACCTGTCGAAATTGAGACAGAAAAAATGGAAGCATCAAGCGCTATTTTCAGCCTGTCATTGAATTCAAAGAACGAATAATGTACCAAATCCAAGCATCTTTCCACTGCTTTTTCGCAAACAGCAAAATTCAAGTAGTATTCTAGGAACAGAATTTAAGAATCACGCGGGAACACTGCTTTTAGTTCAATGAAGTATACTCATCCGTACCAGTCTTCCTTTGACCTGGCCTGACGGCTCTACACATGCACTGGGCCCCTTCCCTTATCAGTCACTGCTGCAAATGGTTCTACTTTTGTAATTCAACTCCGAATTTTCCAAACTAAATAAATCTATGCCCTTTTGGCTGCTGAATTTTAACAAAAGTAACCGGGAAACAAATCGTTGGCTTGAACCGAACTTGCAAAAATCATGGTTACGAAACGAAAGCTTTCTAGGTCTATTCTTCTGACCGGCTCACGATTTTTTTATCCCGAATGACATTAGGCCGGCAAGCCACGTCCTGAAATCTTGATTGGCCGGCATGCCGGCTACAGCCGGCACACTCCCACCCATGCAGTCCCCTAGAGGCAGTGCTTACAATGAGGCTAAATGTGATGCTAATTGAGGGTATATAGTGTCCTGGCTTAAGAGGAGTGATTAAGTCTGGTGATCATGTAACAAAAAAGTGTTGGCTGTAGAAGGCTGTTATCAAAAAACCTTTTACCTATAAAATGAATGAGATGATGACCAATCACAGAGAGGCAAGCTTGAAAATTAAGAGAGCATAACTATATATTCCATTCACATTAATTTTAAGTCATAAAGAGGATCCACCCACTTCTTTCTATTGCTCCTTATTTACACTCACATCACAATCGTGACAATGCAAACAATGTAAACCAATAAAGGATCAAGCTTTGAACACAGATAACATCTTGCCCTGTAGGATTAAGGAGAGAGGCTGGATGAACTTTGCCTTTATGTCTAACACCCCATATGGTCAGCGTTTGTTGGGTGGAGAAGTGTAGATTAACCCTCTCCTCTCCAGATGTCACTGCACAATACCAATGTATATCATGAATATTGTTAGAATGTTATTGTTCAGGGTGGTTTGATAAAGCTGTAAAAATGATTGAAACCCTAAAATTTGAAAAATTGCGACCTAAAGCAATCTGAAGTTTGTAAGTGCAGTGTTTAAGGAAATTTTTTAAAAATTCATACCCCTTGCCAATAAATTGGCACTGGCATCAAGAAGGCTTCCAGCTAGAACAACTACAGAAGTGGTTCCATCTCCAGCTTCAATGTCCTGAGCTTTAGAAAGCTCCACCAGCTGGAAAAAAAATTTTTTTCATGAGTGGGCGACAAATTTTTTCTTTCCTTTATATATACATATGCTGCATTCGTGAAGGACACTGGGTTTACCATCTGAGACGAATAAGAAGATCTACACACATGACTGAGTTAACACATTTTCTTTTTCAATCAATTACACAGAGACATATGATAGACACGTATGAATTTTGAAGCCAACAACTTGTACTGTATTTAAACATGAGAAAATGGCTGACTAATACTTTTTTAATTCAACTCAGCTCATAAAGAGCTTGTTGAATTATCATGAAACTGCAAACATCAACAAAAAAGTTACACACCATTTTTGCCGCAGGGTGTAGGACTTGCATCTGTTTCAGAATGGTGGCCCCGTCATTGGTTATGGTCACATCTCCATTTTCTGCTTGAATCTGAATGTAGGTGTAAATAGAAAAATCGCCATTTCTGTTCCATTATGATCATTTAAATAACTTCATTCTGTGATTTTTGTGTCGTTTCTGTCAAAGAGCAAGATTCTCTTAAGTTTAGTGAAAAAGTAATGAGAAGTTCCACATGTTTTATATAGAGGGTACATAAAACATGCATTCTTCTTATTATTTATACCAAATGGTTTTTGGAAAAAGATAAAAAAAAAAAAAAAACACTGAGTGATAATGAGTCGCATGTTGCATCTCAAATTGAACAAGTGCCCTATAGACATAATTTGTGCAATAAACAATAAATGGATAAAAAAAACAAAAGCCTGAAAAACCTGTCATTAGGCATCCTGAATATATATAAAACCTGTGTTGCTCTGTATATATATATATTTGGATACTAGATCATTATAAGATTATATAGCACCTTCCCTCAATGAGAGTTCAAAGCGTTTTACATGAAGCAAAGAAAATTAAAAAGAATGGGTTAAGTAGGTTCATATATTTCTTCTTTGAAGAAGTGCCATTTGCCATTTCATTGAAAAAATCAATAGGCCCCTACAAATTTTTTTTATAAATAATATTTAAAAAGTAGTCTTTAGTTGTAACAGGAACCACAACGTTATAAAGAGCTAAACATCCTGTTACGACCAATCAATAAGCAGGGATGCGAGCGGCTAACGCTCAAAAAGCAGGAAAATTTTACAATCTTTAGGTGCCCTTAAAGGACTTTTGATTGACTAATTTAAAGAGATAGGTACAATTCTGTACAAGTGCCTACACAGCTATACAACAAAAAATGAGTGATTTTCTATGACTCTTAATTTTGGAAGTTTTCTTTAACATTTAGGTCATAATTTTTTCCAAGTTTTCCTACTTTTTCAGCTAAAGAAAACTGCTAAAAAATCGGAATTCCTGCAAAAATCGAAAACTTGCATCCCTAAATAAGAAATAAAATCAATCATAATTGAAATTTTGAATTTCAGGCAAAAAAGGGTTGTAACTTTATACAAAAGCACTGATTTTGTAACTGGTTATAAAAAAGCTTCTTTACGTTACAACCTACCATTTTGTCCATCCCACGTGGTCCCAAAGCTGTGCGAATCGCATCAGCTACAGCTGAAAAAAAAACAAACAAACAGAAACATTCTACTTTAATAATTAATCCATTCTAGTTCAACATAAAAATGGTAATTAGCTACCACAATCTGACATCACCAATATATGTTCAAACCTTCTAACTTAACTTTCAGCAAATGTGAATAAGTTTTAAGTACAATCAACCAGCAGGCCTAACATAATTTCATGTCTTGCCCTTGCGTCTTGGTAGGCATAATTTAGAGGAAACTCTCAAAAAAGGTTTGAGAAAATAATGAATGCAAAGATTCATTTTAAATTTATAAATTTCAGATCAATGACATAATTAAACTGAGCCTGACGAGAAGTCTTAGCGAGTTAGTCTTACAACACATTGTAGAGATAGTGATTCAGAAAAGCTATGTATAGGACCCAGGCTTAAGTCAAATATGGCTAATACTAGCTTTTCTAAAGTAATGGTAGGCTTTTGACATGAAAGGATGGATACCTGGCCTGAGAGTGAGAGGCAGCAATACCATGACGACCGTCAATGGGAGATCAGTTGCTACGGGTTACACTGACTACTTTTTAATTTTTTTTGTGACGGTCAGTGGGCAAGCCCTGGTGATCAAGTGCTATGTATACCCTTGTGAGCAGTTTACAGACTGAACAGGCAGGGCAGAGGCACTTACCCCTTTTTTGGGGTTTTATGCTACGGGCCATAGGGGTTTACTACCTGGACTAATAAAGTTGTACTGCATAAATACAAGTGGTAGGCATAAGTAAATGTTTACGCTCTTCTTACCACATATATACAAGCAAAAATATACAAGGGAAGGCATTCATCTTGCCTCCTTCGACATGTGGAGTTATAGGGATTTTCAAAGGTTGCAAGATAGATGTGATTAAGTTATGCCGACCAAAACGGCAGTGACTATTGAAGTAAGTCTCCATTAATCTGATCCAAAGAGATTCATTACCTTCATTTCTTAGACCTGCATTTGAGGCGTCATGAAATTGTCTGAACTTCACTGCGACCACCGAAGGTGGGAGCCTGTCTAGGGGGGTCTGGGGGCATGCTCCCAAAATTGTAATTTTGCCCCCAAAATACAGCGTTTCAGGCATATTTTGAGCTCTAATTGGGGTCTATGTCATGATAAAATATTGCTGTAATTTGCAGCTAACAAACTCATATACAGGAGAGGGTCAGAATGTAAATTTTTACGGTAGTATCTCAGGAATAACGAATAGTGGATGTTGGTCAGCGCCAATAGGTCAAGATTAAATCTACGTTGACTTTAATATTCATTAGGGTTTAATTAACAGAAAAATAATCCATGCGGCCTATTATAATTTATATAAATTTAATTTTATCATGTATCCAGTTTTATCGAAGAGAGAAAGAACAACGTAAACGGTACTTTAAGCTTAATGCCAAGATAAGATATTTGCGTTATAGGCTACCTAGATCTATCAAAGGTGAAAGGGGGGAAAATATTCAGATGTAGGCCTATAGATCTCTTACTTTTGTGGCCACCACTTTCAGCATGAGGCTTAATAAACGACTTTCCTCTGGTGCTATAATCTAAAACTTGCTTACAATATAAGCAGTACGCCAGACCAGGTTCGAAAGTTTTTCTGACATAATCAGAGAGATAGTCACCGTTGCAGTCTTTCTCTTCCAGCCAGGCGAATTTAAATTTATTCCAAATTCCTTGTTCGATGGCCTTTAAATTATCTTTTCGTTCAACAAACTTTTCAGGCATGGTGCCTGACAAATCGATAAACAGAGGTGTATTATATTAAGTATCTAACTGAAGGCAAAGGGTTTAGATTGAATAGAGCGACTTCGAAGTGCGCGGCCACTGTTGTAAACAAGAAAAAAAGTGCCTGAGCGTGGCTGCGTGCGGA
>BMAT01004951.1:0-16292 GCA_019649035.1 Elysia marginata
ATGGGGTTTTGAACAATAAATTCTTTTATGTAGGCTTCTTGCTCAACTGTGCCTACCCTTTCTATAGCTTCTATAAATGGTCTTGAGGAGCCATCTAAAATGGGGATTTCGCAGTCATCAATTTCAACAGTGGCGTTGTCAATTCCAAGTCCCACAAAGGCTGCCATAAGATGCTCGCAGGTCATCACTTTAGCATTACCTTGCTTGAGGACAGTGCTTCTGTTTAGCGAATGGACATTATCGGCAATGGCTCTTACAATGGGTGAACCTTGCAAATCTACCCTTTTGAATACGATTCCAAGGTCAGCCTCTCCCGGCAATATCTTTATCCCTACATTTTTACCAGTGTGTATCCCCTCGCCCTCCAATGCAATAATTCCTGCTACTGTTTTCTGCTTTTTATCGGTTGTAATAATCATAAGTACTCCCTATTTCTTATGATTCCCCAATAGTTCGGGTAATTTTTTGAAGTAAACATACGACCTGTTAAAGCTGTTGTAGTCAAAAGCAGGCATACCCTGTATACGGGCTCCGTCTTCTTGGTTCTTTGCCACACCCGACTGCGCTTGTATATTCACTTTATCACCGATATTTATATGTCCTAAAAGACCTACTTGCCCCCCTATTCTACAATATTTCCCTACTCTTACAGACCCGGCTATTCCCGTTTGTGCGGCTATAACCGTATGTTTGCCTATGGCTACATTGTGTGCTACATGTATTTGATTATCTAGTTTGACACCATCTCCTATGATCGTATGTCCAATTGTAGATTTGTCTATGGTAACGCTCGCCCCTATACTTACATTATTTCCGATTTCTACATTGCCGATGTGGGGTATTTTATCATACACCCCCTCTTCATTGGGGATATACCCAAAGCCATCAGACCCTATGACTGTGCTGGAGTCAATAACACAATTATCGCCAATAATGGTATCCGGGTAGATGCTAACGCTCGGGTATATAATCGTATTGTTCCCGATAGTTACATTTTCACCAATAAATGTGTTGGGAAATATCTTTACATTGTCACCAACAGTTACATGGTCACCGATATAGGCAAACGCCCCCAAATAGAGGTTTTCACCCTTAGAAAAACACGCACCTATATGGCTGGGCTCCTCTATACCGACCTTACTTTTCAGTTTACTCTCATTATAGAAACTCAATACATCGGTAAATGCCTTGCGAGGATCTAGAACCCTTATCAAAGCCAAATTTAAAGGTTTTTGAGGCACAAAATCTTTGTTTACTATAACGGCGGTAGCCCCTGTTGTATAGATAAAGTTGGTGTATTTGGGGTTACTCAAAAATGAAATAGACCCCTCTTTGGCATCTTCTATTTTTGCCAATTGAGAGACTTCCAACGCGCCATCACCCTCCACAAAACCACCAATCGCCTCCGCAACTTGTTGTAAGGAAAATTTCATAGCTGCAAATATATAAAAAATCACCTACGGAGATAGGTGATAATAGTTAGCTATAACTCATATTTTTATAAGATTATCAAATAAATTTACTAATTTTAAAAAAATACTCAATAGATTAGCTTATATTTTACTCCCTAAAAACAATTAATACTAAAATTTGAGCACCTCATTATTAAAATACTTTCCAGAAATAAGCGCACTTCAGCTAGATATGTTTGATGAGCTGTGTAATGTGTTTAAGTTTTGGAATAGCAAAATCAATCTCGTATCTAGAAAGGATATAGAGCAACTCTATGTGAGGCATATTATACATTCGCTCGCTATTGGTAAGATTGTACATTTTTTGCCTAGCACCAAAGTAATGGATGTGGGGACGGGGGGAGGCTTCCCCGGTCTACCCCTTGCGATACTCTTTCCCGATGTGCAATTTCTTTTGATAGATAGTATTAGTAAAAAGATAAGGGCTGTCTCGGAGATGAAACAGGCATTGGGACTGGAGAATGTAGAAGTGTTTCATTCCCGTGTAGAGACCATGACATTAAAGGTTGAATTTGTCGTATCTAGGGCGGTTACACAAATGCCTGTTTTCATACATTGGGTAAAGCATCTATTTGAAAAGGAGTCTAAACACCCATACAAAAACGGTATATTTTATTTAAAGGGGGGTGCCCTTGCCCAAGAGATAAAAGCTTTGAATAATGCACATATCTACCAGATTTCCGATTACTTTGATGAGCCTTTTTTTCAGACAAAGAAGCTGTTATACTTACCGATGGTTTAGAGGCGACGCTACATCTGTTCCGGTGCGGTTATCCCCAGAAGGGCTAAAGTATATTTTATGATATCTCCCACCTTTTTGGAGAGTAACAGGCGAAATTTTTTGGTATCCTCATCCTGTGTGTTCAGAATAGGGGTGCTTTGGTAGTAAGAGTTATACAATTTTACCAAGTCGTAAACATAGTTTGCCACAATTCCCGGATTTAGACTATCGGCGGCATGCATTACGGCTGGTTTTAATTTTTCTATCTGTTTGATGAGCTCTTTTTCCTTTGCGGTAGCGTTTGTATATCTTTCAAATACTAGGTTGTCGGTGTGGGCTTTACTCAAAAGAGACTTTATACGAGCGTATGTATATTGAATGAATGGGCCTGTATTTCCGTTAAAATCTATCGATTCTTTGGGATTGAACAAAATTCGTTTTTGAGGGTCTACTTTTAAGATGAAAAATTTTAGAGCCCCCATTCCTATCGTGTGGTAAAGGCTTTTCTTCCCCTCTTCCGGGAGGTTGGTTGTCTTTCCAGCTTCTTCGGATATTTTTCGGGCAGTATCTTCCATTTCGTCAATCAAGGTATCTGCGTCTACCACCGTACCTTCTCTACTTTTCATCTTACCATCTGGCAGATCCACCATACCATAGCTCAGGTGAAAAAAGCTATTTGACCAAGAATAGCCAAGCTTCTTTAGGATGAGAAACAATACCTTAAAATGATAGTCCTGCTCATTGCCTACAGTGTATATCATAGAGGTGATGTCTGGGAAGTCTTCCACCCTCTTTAGGGCGGTACCTAGATCTTGCGTAATGTACACAGATGTGCCGTCCGCACGAAGCAACAGCTTTTCATCTAGTCCCTCATTAGAGAGGTCTACCCATACGCTTCCATCATTTTTTTTGTAGAGTATGCCTTTTTCCAAACCTTTTTCTATGACCTCTTTACCCAAAAGATAAGTTTCACTTTCGTAGTAGAGTTTGTGAAAATCTACCCCCAATTTTTGGTAAGTTTCTTCGAATCCCTTGTAAACCCAGCTATTCATAGTTTTCCACAGTTGTATGATGTCGGGATCATTGTCTTCCCACTTTTGTAACCACGCCACTGCTTTTTGAAAAATTGGCGCTTGCTTCTTTGCGTTTTCCTCATCTACCCCCTCATCTATGAGCGTTTGTACTTCCTTTTTATATATTTTATCAAAAATGACATAGTATTTCCCTACTAGCGCATCTCCTTTCAGTTTAGATGTTTGAGGGGTTTCGCCATTTCCGTAGAGATGCCAAGCGACCATAGATTTACAAATATGAATACCTCTATCGTTTACGATCTGCGTTTTATAAACCTTTTTGCCCGTAGCTTGTAGTATTTTAGAGATAGAATACCCCAAGAGGTTATTCCTTATATGTCCCAAGTGGAGGGGTTTATTCGTATTAGGAGAGGAGTATTCTACCATTACGGTCTGCTTGCTTTTGGGAAAAAGACAGTTTATATCAAGCTTTTGCAAAAGGGCAATATAGTATTCTTGCCTTATGATAAGGTTCAAAAAACCCTTTACAACATTGTAGGATTCTACATATTCTATGCGCTGTAGTAGGTGTTCCCCAATACTATTGGCAATATCTTGTAGGGGGCTTTTTATGTATTTCAGCAAGGGAAAGACAACAATGGTTACATCCCCTTCAAATTCACTTCTTGTCGGTTGAATGTCTATTTTTGGAATATCTACACGATAGTACTCTTTGGAAAAAGAGATTACGCTACTGCTCAGATTTTTGTAAAGTGACATACAAAGTATTAGGAAAAAACAATGCAAGATTACTAAAATTAGGCTTAAAGCACTTTCAAATGCCGAGAATGTCTTTATATTTGGGACCAGGACCAAAGATCACGGGCTTTCTCCCTATTTTATTTTTTTAAAATGAACAAGCCAATAAAAAAACTCCTTGACGGCGCACCCGTCGAGTGGAAACCGCTGGGGGAGGTGTGTGGGATATCGAATACGGGGGTTGATAAAAAAATTAATGATCATGAAAAAACGATAACCTTATTGAATTATGTTGATGTGTTTAGGAATAATTATATTGATAATACAATTCCACAAATGCAAGTTACCGCAAGCGATAAAAAAATTAATGATTGTACCGCCTTATATGGGGATATTTTTATAACTCCATCTTCTGAAAAGATAGATGAAATTGGTATTGCATCTGTAATCACGGAAGATTTAATTAATACTTGTTATAGCTATCATGTAATGAGATTAAGATTAAAGGAGAAAAATTTTATAACTAGTTGCTTTATTCGTTATTTATTTGAGTCAGATATTCTGAGATCGCAAATACTAAAAAATGCTACAGGAATCACGAGATTTGGGCTTACAAAAGGGAGGTTTGAAAAGTTGTTACTCCCCATCCCGCCGCTTGCGGTGCAGGAGGAGATTGTGCGGGTGCTGGATAAATTTACCGAGCTGACCACCGAGCTGACCACCGAGCTGACCACCGAGCTGACCTTACGCAAAAAACAATACGCCTATTACCGCGATGCGCTCCTTACTTTTGAAGCAGAAAAGCGGCATCCTTTTGTCGAAAAACTCCTCAACGGTGCCAAAGTGGAATATGGGCACAAAAACAAATTGTGTAAATAGAAAATGAGCAAAAAAGCCACGAAAACCGCATAAATAAAGGTAGTTCAGCCGTTTTTGACTAGCAACCCAAAATAAAGCAAAATGTACATTAATGCGCGATTAATGATATATTAATGAGTGATTAATAGACGTTCTAATGTGCATATTAGAATTGCGCAACCCCTTTTAAATACAAGCCCTACGGGGCTTTTTTGGGGTCTAAAAACAACTAAAAAACAGAAAATAATAAAATTACCAACCATCTCTAAAAAACGCGATGGTTGGTAAGATGGTTGGTAAGATGGTTGGTAAAAAACTGGTTTTTTTTATACGTGAAACAAGGTAAAAAGCCTCTAAAACTGTTAAAAAATGCTTAATTTTTACCGCTACAGGGGGGTATATGTACACTTTGGAACACCTTAAAAAGGTTTAAACCATTGAAAACCAATGATAAAGCTGAAAAAACATGAAAAAACCGTGCACAATTTGTTTTATTTTGGGCGGTATCATGTTGCCGTACTTTGAGTGCTAGGCCTCTACTTTGGATGTCCGTTTTTGGGGAAGCACAGGCTTAGTAGTAGCTGGAATCTTTTTTTTACCTTCTATCTCCTTTTTGGCTTGTTCTAAGGCTATGGTAAGCCGGTTTTTGTGCATTTCGTGTGGATTGTGGGTAATATTACCGAGAGCCCTGTTCTATTTCTTTATAGAGAAGATTTTTGTATATAGTTTCTTCAGCCTTGTATCACTGAGCTCCTTTAATGATGCAATCGGTTCTTTCAAACCTAATGCATCATATGTAAAATCATACAACTGTTGCCTACTCATTTTAAATTGACTCGCTTTGGCGTATATCGCTGTATATAATTTTTTACGATAAGCATTATTGTCTACTTTTCTTAGTTTAGGTCTAGATATAAAGGCTTCCCTCTTTTTTAACCATTTTATAGCGTCATCAAACCTTTCTTTAGGAAGTAGTTTATAAGAAGTTATAACAAAATATTTTTTAAACGCATTCCATTCACGACCGTAATACTTACTGGGATTATCTCCTTCATTTTTTGATAATACACCTGCTATTTCTTTTACCCTATCACTAATTTTTTTTGCCTGTTGGTCTGTTATGTGAGTTTCAGAATCGTGACGAATCTCAGTCTTTCTTATTATACGCTCGGTCTTGATGATTTCGCCTTTATTAATACCAATGACCATGTTTTTACCACCCTTTACCTTTTGTTTTATTTTGTTCTTGCTCATAATTTATTGATTAGTTTTTTTTGTTGCTCTATAAGTTCCTTTATAATGTAATCTTTCTCTTTTACTTGTTTTCTTAATTCTTCTATTGTTGCATTGTTGCCGTCATCATTAACAGAAAGGTCACTGCCGGCTACATAATTACTGTCTCCCCTTACTTTTTGAGAGACTATATTATTATCTCTAAGCACATCCCCTTTCCCTGTTATTAGCCATTCAGCACTTATTTCGGGATACTCGTTTAGTATATTGCTTATTTTACTGCTTCCTATATCATTAACCGTGTTAAAATAACCACTTGAGACACCTATTTTTTCAGTGAATTTTCTTTTGCTTATTCCCTTTAAATCAACTATATACATAACTCTTTCAAAAACAGTTTGTAATTTTTTTTTCATTTTGTTCTGTATGTTTAGTATTTTGTGTATATTTGCCCTGTGAAACGAAAACAAAAAAGAAGTGATAGGAAGTTTCAAAAAAGAAAATAAGCAAAAAGCAACACCTACAGGAGGTAACCTACAAATCCTATCAGTTTGTTCGTTTCACAAGCCAAATGTAGGCAAAAAGCCGTTATCCTGTTTCTGTATGAATTGGGGTAGCGGTTTTTTTGTTGCTTTTATTAAGTAGTAAAAGGGAGTTATGAAAGACTTACAATTATTCAATTACGAAGACCATCAAATAAGGGTGGTAGGTACGGTAGAAGAGCCTCTGTTTGTGGCAAAAGATGTGTGCAAGGCTCTTGGGTATAAGGAATGGCAAAAGACAATTAAACGTTTAGACGAAGATGAGGTAACACTGGTGGGCAATTTGCCCACCAGTGACAACAAGGATATAAATAGAGGAAATAAGGATATGCTCTGTATTACGGAGAGTGGGGTTTACCATTTAGTATTTAAATCTAAAATGGAAGGCGCAAAGGCGTTCCGCAAGTGGGTAACAAGTGAGGTGTTGCCGAGTATCCGTAAGACGGGGGGCTATGGGGTGTCGGGAGTGAATCCTACATTTTGGTACTATGAGGTTGACCGGGACAATTTTTTAAGGTCAATCATCGGTATTACGAGCCAAAAGGAGCGTGTGGCGGTATATGAGTCTTGGAAGAAGCACTATAGCAGTCAGCATATTCAAATTAAAGAGCAGTAAAATAAATAGTTATGGAGTATAAATATGGCGGAAAGTGGCATAAGAAGCCACGATTAGAGGAAAAGTCAGTCGGAGGGTTGAGACGGTTTTGGTATAACATCCAATTTTTCGTTAGTCACTTCAACTCTATGGATGTCACTAAAGTAACGGATAACATGACCGGCTCGCATTATTTCAGAGCTACCTTGAATCTGAATCGTAATAATAAAAGAGTAAGTGAATGCAAACGCCTTCCCTTCGTAGTGGGAGCGCCCGATATTTTCCGAGTAGGAGAATCCAAAGATTTGGGAAAGGGACTTAATGTTTTGAAAAAATGATTTACGGCATGCCTTCGCCTCTCTTTCGGAGTTGGCGTTTTCTCCAAATTCGAGCAAATGTACGAAGTGTATAACCATACTGTATGTATTCCTGCGAATTGGTTGATATCCGAGGGGATTTTTACCAAGTGGACATATCATAATTATGTGCGGTTCCACAAGATCCACCGTATCCGTAGGGCGGCTTATAATACGCCTGCTTTGGTGAGTTTGAGTAGTCTTCCTACGTCGTTTCGGGAAGCTGTAGAGGCGCGTTTGGGTGCTTTTGAGCGTACTTCTAATAATATACTTCGCCGCAATTGCCATCCTGATGCGGCGGCGGGGTCTTTTTTTGCGCGGTATATATTACCGGATGGCAAGTACCTGCCCTATGAGAAACAAGTCGTGTATCACAACAATGCGATGCTACTAAATGCCTGCCGTGCGACTTATAACATCTTCGTAGCCCAACGCAAAAAGTGTGGTGGTAGTACTGCTCCTGCGTGGCAACAGGTACTAGAATGCCTTTTGCATATCAAGGACATTGACCATAGTCTGGGGAGTAGTCGGCGGTTGCGCGACAAGATGCGACAGTACGAAAAAGAGGGTTACCAATGTCTGGTCCCGGGCTATTGGAAGAACCGCAACGGCGCAAAGGTAAAGAGTAATGAGCAGGAAGCGACGCTACGACAGCTACTTCGCAAGCACAACAATTTTGACAATATGCAAATTGCCCATCTGTACAATGTGATTGCTAAAAAGATGGGTTGGGATACGGTAGTGGCGCAGACGGTAGCCAATTACAGAGAGAAATGGGAGATGACCACGAGCTATTTTACCAAAGGCTCTAGTGACTTTAACAATGCTAAAAAAATGCTTGTAAAACGCTGTGTGCCGAGCACACCGCTCTACTACTGGACACTAGATGGCTGGCAGGTAGAGTTGCTGTACCAAAAGCGGACTATCAACAGCCGTGTGCAAGATATAGCAACGTATCATAATCGGCCGTATATAGTGGTGGTACTAGACCCCTGTGTAAACTACCCTATAGGCTATGCGATAGGCATTAGCGAGACGCCAGAACTTATACGCGAAGCGCTTCGCGATGCGATGCGCCACACCTCGGAGCTTTTTGGCTCGATGTACAGGGTAGAGCAATTGCAGAGCGACCACTTTGGGCGCGGGGTGATGAAGCCTTTTTACGAAGGGATGAGCAACCTGTATACGCCTGCAAAGGCGGGTAACGCAAAAGCCAAACGCATAGAGCCGTGGTTTAAAGAGTTTAACCGTAACTATTGCCAGTATGAGCGTAACTGGAGTGGCTTTGGACTGACCAGTAAAAAAACTAAACAACCTAATGACGACTACCTGAATCGCATAAAAAAGACATTCCCAAGATATGACGAACTGGTCAAGACGATATCGGGTTTTATAGAGCAAGAGCGCAAAAAACTAAAGCGTAAGTATATAGCGGCTTATGGCGATTTATCCGATAGTGAGAAAACACCGATGACTCACCAGGAGTACCTCTATGCCTTGGGTGAAAAAACAGGCTATACGAACAGGCTTTCACACGATGGACTGACGGTAACCTTGTATAGAGAGCGCATTACCTTTGAGAGTTTTGACCCAAAATTTAGGGACTATAGGCATAAAGATTGGACTATATGTTTTGACCCCAGCGATACTGATTCTGTTTTGGCGACCGCTGACGATGGTGCTTTACGATTTCTACTCACGCGCAAGCACGAGGTGGCGATGGCGATTAAAGACCGGACAGATAAGGACGCAGAGGTGCTTTGTACTATAAATAAATTTAACAATAGTCTTTTGGAGAGGGTAAAAGTGCAACAGGGAGAAGATGCACGGATAGTAGATAGTCTGCGCCGTAAAAATAACGATATAAATGAGACGCTAGAGAAGTTAATGCTCACCGATGGGCTTGGTCAACACAAAACGAGAAAAGATACAGAGGCAAAAAAACGGGTCTTAAAAAAGGCTGAGAAGCTTACAAAAAAAGCTGATTTAAACACGCAAAAAACAGTGTTTAAAAACCAAGATGAGTACTATAAAAATAAGGTGAACATAGATGATTATTTAGACATGTAACTAAAAAAGCCCCCTTTGGGGGGCGAAGAAAAAAGATGAGATAAAGTTATGAATAAGGAATTAATAATACAAAAGACAGAGAAATACTTGCACGAGCAAGAGATGAGTTGGAACGACTTGGCAAAGAAAAGTGGCATAAATGTCTCCTATCTATCGGCTATGCGTCAGGGTAAAAACCATGTGGCCACTGGTGGCAAGCGCGTGGCTATAGATGACAAGTGGTGGACGAGGCTCTCAGACTTTATGGGCGAGAGTAAAGAGAAAGTCTATTGGGAGTTTGTAAAGACCAAGGAAGCGGTGCGCATACTCTCTACGCTAGAAGATGCCAAAGCGTATGGCTATACCAATGTAATTGTTGGAGAGACGGGGTGTGGCAAAACCTATGTGGCGAATATGTTTCGGCGCAAGCATCAAAAACACACGTATAGCATTACGGTGAGTTGCTTAGACAACATCGCCGATATATTGGACAAGATTATAGAGGCTTTGAAGCTCAAAAATGGGGGTAAGACTAAAGCTACGAAGCTCAAAAATATCATTAAGTATTTACAAAAGTTACATTTTAACTGTGAGAAGCCTATTTTAATTTTTGACGAGTCGGAGTACCTCAAGCAAGCGGCATATAATGTGGTTAAGGAACTGCATGAGGGTGTAAAAGGGGGTATTTGTGGCATTGTGCTTATAGGCACTTCACAGATATTAGAAAATATAGACCGTTTGCGTAAATCTAATAAAGCGGGTATGCCACAACTCTACCGTCGCGTAAAATTTGGCATCAGGCAATTGCCACTGATGGATGTGAACTATTGTAATTTTTTGAACGGCATTGGGGATAAGGGTTTAATACGCCTTTTGCGAGAACATTGCGACAATTACGGTGAGCTACACGATGTGCTGGTGCCTGCACGGCGAGAAGCCGACAGACTGGGCGAAGCCCTTACAGAGCGTTTTGTGAGAATGTTATTTGGATTTGAGAGCTATGAAGCGCGCTCGTAGTGCATTAGATATTTTAAAAAAGAAGCATCAGGTACTGGCACTATCTGATGAATTTAATGCGGTGCTTGGGAAGCAGGAAGCCTGTGGGGTGTGGCTGGTATGGGGTCATTCTACGAACGGCAAGACGAGTTTTTGTATGCAACTAGCGAAAGAACTGGCGATGACGATGCGTGTGGGCTATTGTTCGTTTGAGGAGCAAGGCAAAATGAGTATGCAGACGCATATGGCTATCCATCATATGGCTGAGTGTGGGTCTAGATTTAGGGTATTTCCAGACGAGACCATAATGGATTTGCAGAACCGTCTGGACAAGCGGCGCAGCTCTGAGATTGTCTTTATCGATAGCCTACAACATGCGCAGATGGGTAGAGGACAATACAACGCTTTTAAAAAGCGATATAGAGATAAATTAATCGTCTTTGTAAGCCATGCGGAGGGCAAAAACCCTGAGGGTAGTTTGGCAAAATTTATCAAATACGATGCGACCGTAAAGATTTGGGTTGAGGGATTTAAAGCCTTTGCCGGCGGTCGTGTACAGGGCATAAAGCCCTATGTGATTTATGAAAAAGAAGCAGAAAAATACTGGGGAGGTGAAAAATAGAAAAAATAGAATGCAGAAAGAGATTGTAATGCAAAAAGCCAAAGTAAAGAGGCGTGCTAAAAGTAAAGTCGCAAAGCGGTCAAGACGAAAAAATAGATGACCATTAACGCCACACATATTGCCAAAGGGTTGGGCTGGGATATGCTCCAATATCACAACTTTACAGAGGTGTGCTATGTGTCGTGGTGCAAGCATTACTACTGTACGTACGGGCTAGATCTAAGAGCGATGCTCACCTGCGATAGCCTTCGCAATTGGTACCAGATGGAGTGGAACGAGATGGTAGAGGGATATATAAACACGCTATATGGCGACTACTTATCACTCGGTGTTACAGACGTATCGTTGCTACAGGAGGAGGTTTTGCAACGACAAAAATTGATAACAGAGACGTATCCAAAACTATTATTTAAAATTTTATCATGAGCTATACATACATAGACCTGATGAGCATATTGCGATACGATAGTTGTGTCGCTCAGGAGCTAGACAACTTCGAACGCATCGCCATACACCGTACATTTTATAGCGAACCGCTATCGCAAAAGCTCATAGAAAAGATAGAGCAACTAAAAAATAGAATCATAGCGGAGCAGTGGCAAGAACCCCTCATGCGTTATGGCTATGACAGAGAGCTGATGGTATGCTATGAGCACGAGAGCGAGCAATGGGAAAAACTAACGGACAACAAGCGGTGGCTAGCGGCTAGAAAACGAGATAGAAAATGAACCCTACATTACAAGTATTGCAGATAGAAATGGGACAACGCTACGGCAATGACCGGGAGGCGAAGCTGGAATTTTTATCACTATTTTTTGACGAGGATATTACCAGTAGTAAACAGCTCACTGAGGTGCAAATGCGCGATGTAATCGCCTACTTCAAAGATGGTAAACGCCCTGTACCCAACTGGGTAAAGTTTGACAAAAACAGACGGCAACACCGGTATATACTAAGCCTTTGCTATCAGCTAGGCTGGAAAAAAGAAGGCTACGCCGACCTTATGCGACTATCGGATTGGCTGAAAAGCCGAAGAAACCCCGTGAAAAAGCCTTTGCAAGCGATGACAAGCGCAGAGACCAACAAAGTAATTAATGCGCTGGAGTCGATGGTAAAAAAAATACATAGAATATGATGAGTATAATGCATAGCCTCGCTAAAATAAAGGCACACGAGAAGGCACTAGAGGCCTTGCGCAGATGCAAAGCGGTAGAGCAAGAGAAACTCGCCAACGGTTGGCACTATACCGTAGTATGGCGTGGTGGTAAAAAAAGTAAAGTGCTAACAAATAAAAAACAAAAAAAGTGATGGATAAACAAGTAGTGGCACCGGTAGCCCCAATGCCGGAAGATATGATATGTGAGTACCTATCTATAAAAGAACAAATAGCAACACTCACAAAACGAGAAAAGGAGCTAAAAGCAGAGATTGGCGAGTTTGCCGATACCCATATAGAGAACTTTGACAGCGAAGGGGTTTTTGAACTGGAGACGGGCTTAATCAAAATCTCCAAAAACCCGCCGAAAGCCATTTGGGTGGACAGCGAGAAGGCTCTCAGTTTGGCAGAGAAGAAGGATATAGTCATGTGCATTCCGCAGAGTTATCATAATACGACCATAGACCTTACCAAGGTGGCGAGAGCCAAAGAAAGCGACAAGCAACTCAAACAAGCCCTAAAAGCCAAAGGCGTGGAGGTCGTGCAGGAAACGAGGTATGATATTAAATCTAAAAAATAAAGAGTAGTGAAAATAGTAGAATTTAAAGACAAAATGAGTAGTCGTGAAATTGCGGAATTGACTAAGAAGAAGCACAAGAATGTCCTAAATGACATAAAAAGGCAAGAACCCGCGTATTTAGAGGTGTTTGGCAACGGGCTAAGATTTCAGCTGGTTAAATATGTGGATGCCAAAGGAGAGGAAAGACCCGAATACCAGCTTACCAAATCACAGAGTTTGTTTGTGGTATCGGGCTACAATCCTGTTCTAAGGGCAAGGATACAGAAGCGTTGGGAGGAGTTGGAGATATTGCAATATCAAGGTGTAGGTAGTGCCGATGGTATTTGTCGGGAGATAGCTTTGATAAGAAAGGAGCAGTTGCGATTGGGAGCAAAACTTACCAATAACCGCCGTAGGCTTAAGGAACTCAAAAGTAAACTGCACTTTATGAGTACCGATATAGGGTGCTATTTGTATTAGAAAAAATCATAAGACCATGCCCCAAAACAAGCGGTTGCAAGTGAAAATAAGTAGGGCACAGCTGGAAGTACTTTTGCGGGACGCCTATTTTTTGGGTATCGAAGTCGGCGATGGTGGGGTGGTGATTTTATATAAAGGGTTAAAGCAAATATAACTATATGTACAAAAAATTTATAGACATTTATTGGAATTGGTACAAAGCGACAGAGGGTGTTGTGCCGAGGATTAATGCTTCCGAGGGCAATGCATTGAAGGCGATAATCAAGTACTATACAACGCTTGGCGGGGGTGATGAGGACTTGGCAGTGGCGAGCTGGCAAGCGACCTTGCAACACTGGGGAAAGCTACCGGCTTTCTACCGTCAGCAAAAGGATTTGAAACAAATAAACAGCAACATCAATGCCATTATCAGGGCTATCAAAACCGGAGAAAAAGGAGCGAGCACCGGCTACCGAGAGCAAGTACTTAGAGATATACAGTCCTAAATACATGGGGGCATCGTCTGTGCTATCGAAAGCCCTGCACCCTGCCGATGTCTTGCACCTGCAAGAAGTGCCAAGCATTGGGCTGATGATCCAACGAATGGGCAATAAAAAAGTAGCGGCGGTATTGAAGCTTCACCTCTTGCAAATGAACGACCTTTTAGACCTCAACAAGCCCCTAAGTGGTGCGCAGATAGACTATGTAGCCGAGCAGGTACTGGTACAGCATAAGACACTCACGATGGTAGACATACACTTGGTGTGTAAACGGGCTTTAAATGGGGTATATGGGGAGTTTTACGAGCGCTTAAACCCGCCAAAAGTCCTCAAATGGTTTGCCGACTACTTTGAAGAGCGATGCCGAGCGGCGGTACAGATGCGAGAGACAGCGCATGTGCAGTTTAAAGAAAGCCCACACGATGAGCGCAGTAGTGAGGTGATGAGTGTTAAAGAATGGCGGAAAAATAAGGAAGCAAGGGTGTGGTATACGGGGAAGAAAATAAAATAGTTAGATTTGTTGAATGGTTTATAGAAGAAAAATTATTTTATCGTTATTAGAATTATTTGAAGGACAAATAGGTAAAATACAGCTACAAAAAATCCTATTCTTATTTACGAAATACCAATCCGACCCCACATTTACAAAACTCCAATCCAAACCCACATACGATTTTATCCCATATCGTTTAGGATGCTACTCATATTCAGCCAATGCTGATTTAACAGCTATGGTCAAAAAAGGGATTTTATCAGAAACAAAAGAGCTTTTTACAAGCAATAATAAGACAAACTATCTCAAGGTATTAAGGGAAGCTGATAGGAAGATAATGCTTGAGGTTAAAAAACGTTATGGGAATATGAGTGTAAATGATTTAATGAGACATACTTACGCTAACTATCCATATTGGGCGATAAACAGCACTAGAGCAAGTAGTATTTTAACTCAATTAGAGCTGAAAAAGGTAGATGATAACCGTCCAAAGTATAATGAAACTGTTTTGTTTACCATTGGCTATGAGGGTATTTCGTTGGAAGCGTATTTAAATCGTTTGATCAGAAATAACATAAAAATGTTAGTTGATGTTCGCCACAATCCTTTGAGTATGAAATATGGGTTTAGTAAAAATCTGTTAGAACGTTTTTGTAAAAACTTACATATAGAATATGTACACTTTCCAGAAGTGGGCATACAATATCGAGAAAGACAAAACTTAAATACTCAGGATGATTACGACAAATTATTTGCTGTTTATTGTAAAGAAACGCTACCAAAAACAGCTGGCTCTCAGTCGGAAATTTTCGAATTGTTACGGGAACACAAACGAATAGCTTTAACTTGTTTTGAGGCTGATATTTGCCAGTGTCATAGAAAACATTTAGCAGAAGCTATAAAAAAACTGCCTGCATTCAAATATCAATTAGAACATATTTGAAATGGCAAAAAAAAAGGTGTTAATTACGGTTAAAACTTATCCGACAATTTCAGTAAAATATGATGAATTAGTCTGTACGGCAGGTATTACGGAAGAAGGTGAATGGATAAGAATTTATCCCATTCCATTTCGCAAAAAATCATTTGAAGAACAGTACAAAAAATATCAATGGATTGAAATAGATCTTGTAAAAAACACAAACGATTTTAGAAAGGAAAGTTATAGACCTTATTCTCTCAATACCGAAATAAATATTTTAGAGTCTGTAGACACAAAAAATAATTGGTCTTTACGAAAAAATATTGTCCTGAAAAATGTATATCGTAGCCTTTCTAAGTTAATAGGGGAAGCAAAGGATAAGGATAATAAGACCTCTCTTGCGGTATTCAAACCAACCAAAATTATTAATTTTACTATTAAAAAAGTAGCAAGAGAGTGGGATGAAAAGAAACTCAAAGAGCTAATAAATAAAAGAAAGACTAATTTGTTTGACCAAGAAAATTTTGATTTTGTTAAAAAACTTCCCTATAAATTTTCTTATACCTTTCTGGATGATGATGGGAGAAAAAGCACAATGATGATAGAGGATTGGGAAATAGGGGCTTTATACTGGAAGTCACTTGAAAGGCATAAGGGTGACGAGTCAAAAGCAACTTCAGATGTCAAGAAAAAGTATTTTGAGGAATTTGTAAAAACAAAAGACTTGTATTTGTTTTTAGGAACATCGCTTGCCAATCATTTTAGAGGAAAAAATCCTTTTATGATTATAGGAATTTTTTATCCAAAAATTGAACTTCAAACAAAACTCTTTTAACCCCCCCCCCCCCCCCGCTGTGGCGGTTTTTTTGTAGAATAGGAAAAGAGGTTTAATTTTGTAGTATGCGCCAAAATACGGTAGCCCGCTACAGAGAGATACTAAGAGAGACCTATAAGCACGATTTGCTGGAAGTACCAATTACGGTAATA
>BMAT01004951.1:28074-40902 GCA_019649035.1 Elysia marginata
TATATATATATATCTCAAATGGGTGCGCTTCCCGAGATATACTCATCTATGTTGCAGGTAATGAATAAAATGTTCTTCTGCTTCTGACATTTTCATATTTTGCATTATCAGCAGAAGGAACTTTTACAAGTAAACTGAAAAGTATCGACAGAATGGCTAGTCGACGCAGTGTAAGACTATTCTCTCTTCCCTTGTAATTTACTTCCTCTACTTTTAGTCCAGTACACTTTGTTAAATCCTTTGTTGTCCTAACATGCTGAATCTTCACCTGAAATACTCGTCTAAACCAAGGATTTCCACCAGGGCAAAATATGTTTCCTTTCTCTCATATATATCTGATTTTTTCTCACCTTGATAAAGACTCTCCATAGTTCTCATTCGCTTTCATCATTTTTACTTCACTCGTTTCATGTAGATTTTGATGATGAGCGATCCAGCACTCCGGTGTAGAATGTGTTCAGTGAGTATGCAGGTGTTGCCAACAGCCAAGGAGAACAGAACGTGTTTTTCATCTCTGGTTTGTTGTGTCTACGGCTTCTACACTTTGAAACCTCAGTCGAACGCGCTGCTGATAAATCGTACGTCGCGACGCTGCTTCTATCCTCTCTCTCTCTCTCTCTCTCTCTCTCTCTCTCTCTCTCTCTCTCTCTCTCTCTCTCTCGATCTTTCTATCTATCTATCAATCTATCTATTTTTATCCCTCAGATAAATCGGGAAAAGGGCTACTCAGCGCATCGGTTTCATTTCTGCAAGAATTTGTTGCCTCTCCCCCCCCCCTTTTTTTTTCTTGCTCTGTCTGTCTCTTTTCGGTGGTATTTTTTGGCAGGAGTTTATTGCCTGGCCGACATCTGTGTTTTGTCTGTTCGAAGTTTACCCTCATGTCGACTGTCTAGTGTCTACTAAAGTTGCGCTTTTTTCTTCGGTTTAGATGGCAAGCGCAAATTTTGCTAGCTATCTCCGTCGAATCTAGTCTGTGCCGACAGCCTCTTCAAGACTAAAAAAAATAAAGAGAGCAAAAAGGGGACGAAACAGTTTGAAAGAAATAATGCTAGATCTGTATGAGCATTTTTACGAACAACATCTGCCCTTTATGTTCTATCACTAGCCATGTAATTCAATTACTCACCGACTTTAGATTTTAGTAATAGTAACAGTGTTTAAAACTAACCGACGGAAACAGCTTACACAGTCACAGACTGGCTTTGGGAATTGCAGACCCTTTCTTTTATAACTCTCTCTCTCTCTCTCTCTCTCTCTCTCTCTCTCTCTCTCGCTATCTATCTCTTTCTCTCTCTCTTTTTTATCTCTCTGTCGCCATTTCCATTATGTTTTTATGAATCAGTAATTTGCCAAAATTAGTATTAATTATGTTACTCTTCTTGGTATTTTATATATCAGAGCAAAATTGTTTTCGGCCTTTTCTCCAGCATGATGGTAAATAAGCATATAGCACAAAGCTTTATAAAGAATATGATCGTTTGATCTGTTTTAGAATATAATACCCCTTTTTACAATTTTGCTATGTATCCACTCATACTATTTGAGTTTCTCAGATTTGAACTGGGAACAACACAGGGTACGTTAGAAAAAAAGACATGAAACTCGTACAAAAAGTAAAAATTGAGCAACCGCCGAGAGCCGATTCTATCCCATGGTCTACATGGCTACAGGGTCAGACAAATTGGGTTTAGTCCATGGACTTTCATAATTATGGTGTGGGCAAAGACACTTTTTTTTTAAACTTCGGCGGGTGTCGGCGACCACAAGTGACCACAGACTGACCACCAGACACTCCAGGCAGGCCGTGCCCCAGGTGATGTTGCCTAAGGGTGTCCAGACGGGCAGTTAAAATGAGGGTGATCATTTCAGCATGTCTTCACATCATCAAGGCGATGACTAGCGGCTAATGACAGGACGAGTGCGTGCTGAGAGGTTTACAGAACTAATGAGGCTACAACTAGCGGGTCGGCCGAATGCCATGGAAAATCACCGGCTCAACTGAAGAGAATGTGTAAAGAGGAAATATGCGATTTCCTTTCTATCAGTCCACCGGGAAGCAAATCTTTTGTTAAGCTACCTACTGGAAGGAACAAGTGGAGGAAGAGAGATGAAGGAACATAGAAAATAATAAATTTTGAGTGCTTAAGAAGAAAGAAGATTCAGTCTGTTTAGTTTGACAGCAATAGATGTTTCGCAATAAAAGCAACCTTAAAAACCCAAGCTACTCCTTATGCCCTAATTTGTCTACACAAATAAACTTAATAAGTAACATACCTATGTCGGGGTTTGTTCTGTCTCTTCAGGTAAAAACTGCATTTCCAGACTTTTAAAGAGAAATTCTATCTTGCTTGATTGCAACCTATTTTCGCCATACATTTGGCACTTGTTGATGTATGTTTAACACAGTTGTGTCAATACTGATGTAAGAAGCAGCAAAGTTGCTTAGACTTTTTCTGGGTTTGAAAATTTTTTTCATAGAAAATAGTTAAAAGTTTGACATTAATTTTATGTTCTTCCTTGTTTGCGCTGCCAGAAATGCAAGCCTCGTCACTTTTGGTCGTGGGCAGTTTCCAAAGTTAAGGAGAGCGCTAGATTACAGTCGGTGCTTGAATCTTACATTCCAAAATTTAATATCAAGTTGACTGAATAACCTTTTAGCGTGGGAATGGATGCATTTTCTGCATGATCAAAGTATACAGCCTCTTCTGGACCTTTCTCCAACAGGGATCAGGGATGAAATCTTTGCTATACATGATAAATAGCCGCAGTAAATTGCTGATAATAGGGGTAACATCTAAAACCTCTGAGTAAAATACAACATTTCAATAGTGCTATGTGCTTCGGCTTTCTGTTTTTAAATAGGCCTATAGCAAATCGCTTTTGCAACTTGTCGGAAGAGACAGAAAGGGGCGGGGCGGTGGGGGGTTTATCGTAACACGCTGTCATCAACATTAAAAAGCATACATTTGTTAATTAAATGCGCACAGTGGCGACTACGCCAAAGGCTGTTGACCTCAGCGAGCAACACGTGGCGCTGTCCTTAAAAGTCGGTCAGTAGGTCAGTCTAAACAGATACGAGGCGTGCCCAGTCGCTGAGAAGTGAGAACATTTAGGACCTCCAAGGAGAACTATGCAGATAGGTGCTAGTTAGAAAGGCTGCCTTCGCTCCATTAAGATAATCGTTCAATACGATAATATCATGGTATGTATAAACGTCTGATTCGTCCCTTAGGAACTTGGCAATAACCATCCAACAATCCAAGGTCTAATCAATCCCCTCCAACCTTTGGATTAACCACCTTGTTGGAGAGGTGGTGAATTTGTAAAACTCAACCTAATGGTTTAACCTTTCCTGTTAGCCAATGTTCAGACCTACTGAGAAGTTATATATGCAAAAAACAGAAACACTTCAACTCAGAGTCGTATTTTATTTACAACCCAAAAAGCTATTATAAAAGGGATGCTTACATTTATTTCTTTTAAAAAGGACATAAATCAAACAGTACAGGAGCAATACATCTCGACCATACGGGTCCCCCAATACAGTACAATACTTAGTTAACTGGCACCGTCTCGACGCGGTAACTTGATGGGGTGGCGTATGTTCCTCTTGCGTCCTTCACGGCAGCTTTCAATTCAAGGCTCAGAGGCCACTACATATTTGAACTTAAAATCGCCTCTGACTTACGCTACTTCCACGAAACTCACTCCCATTCCAAGGTCAGGGCATGTTCAATCAAATTATTTACAGCAATCATCACGATCAATAAAACATTACAGAATAGATAAATTTAAGTCACAACGCACCATTAGTCTAGTGTGCTCTAGTGTGCTCGTGTCAAACTCCTCAAAACTTGACAAATACCATCTAATTGGACTATTTACTCTGTTGTGTGTAAAATTCAAAAGGGGGGCTCACCAGCGAACTCTTCAGTGGGCGAGGTAGTTTATTGAAAAAACTCTAGTGTTAAATCTAAGCTTAAAAACCCACCGTTACTCAAGGTTACTCTTAAAGATTTTTTTAAAGTTCATGGAACAGTCCCATAGTTTCGTCTCTAATCATGCGCGACAAACGCCCCTGAAGTTGGCAATAATCACCAGATGGTTTAATCTCTAATAATAACGCACGCGACAAACGCCTCTTAACTTAATATAATGATATATCTAGATTTCATCTAGCGCCTTTTAGTAAAAAAAAAAGTCTCAAAGCACTTCACAAAATAAAAACTACACAATTTCTTTCATACTGGTTTATAAAAACGTGGATAACGTAGACAATTAAAAAATGAAAAATCAACTGAAAAATAAAAATAGATATATGAAAGGCAAAAACATGGACAAGAGAATTTGTAAATTTAGAATTCCTAATTTCCGTTAATGACTGAGTTTTCAGGCAAGTATGTCTTCAGAACTAATTTAAATCTAGATAAAGATTAAGACTGTTGGACTGACAAGGGTAGGCGGTTCCAAACATCTGGACCCTGGAATGTAAAAGCTTTGTCCCCATTGATTTTCAATTTTGTTCTAGGTTTGGCTAACAAAGTCTTCTTATCTGATCTTAAAGTCATTGTAGGAGTGTAAGGTATAAACATAGTACTCAAAAAGGTTGGATGATTTGGAAGATTTAAACATTTAATTCATAGATGCAGCTTTACACTCAAAGCGCAACTGGGAGCCAATGTTGCTCTTTCAATAAGGGTGTAAAATGATTACATCTCTTCTTTCTATATTCCAATCTTGCAGCGTTGCTTTGAACTTGCTGGAATTGAGCAATGTTACATTCAGAGATCCCAGTCATTAGAGAATTTTAATAATCTAATTTTGAAGTTACAAAAGCACAGACAAGTTTATTTGTTGCTTCGAGAGAAAGTTAAGGTCTAATTTGGGCACTTTTTCTAAGTTCTAGGTGACAAAAACGTCTGATTTTTTCAATTTAATCATCTTTTGAAAACTGTTGTCTATCATTACTCCAAGATTTTTTACACATGTAGAGAAAGAAATTTCATTGTCAATGAATTAAAAATTTGATACATCAGCAGATTTTAATTTTGATTGCGTTTCGACAATCACCAATTGAGTTTTACGTTCATTTAATTTTAAAGCATTGGCTGACATCCATGGGGATATTGCTTTTACACTTTCATCAAGAGATTCAAGGGATGAACTTATTTGGGCCAGGTCTACTGAAGTATAAAGCTGAGTTTCATCAGCATACTTATGAAAAGAAAAACTGAATTTTTTAATGAGGTTACCAGACTTGGCAATAATCACCCAAATGGTGTAATCTCTTATAATAATGTCCCCAATAATCACCCAATGGTTTATTCTCTAATAATAATGTCCACAATAATCACCGAATGGTGTAATTTCTAGAAATAATGTTCGCAATAATCACTCAATGGTGATAATGATGATAATGTCCGCGACTAACGCCTCTGAACTTGGCAATAATCACCCAATGGTTTAATCTCTGATGATAATGTCCGCGACAAAAGCCTTGGAACTTGATAGTAATCACCTGATAGTTAGTCTAGTGTGTCCGCGTTAGACCCTTCGTATTTTGGAAATAACTACCCAAGTTTAATCTCTAATTAAATTTGGGTGTGAGGCGCCCCTGCTAGGAAAAGTTCTAGTTCATGCAGCTTGTTTTGCCACCACACGTAGTGCACTCCTGAGTAAAAGGCATTCAGAAAAATTTAGAAGAGAGGCAAAAGTAGTAACTGCGGAAGATAGAGAAAACATTGAACAATGTGATTAGTTAGGTAAAATTCGTGCATATATTTTTAACCAACAAAAGTCATAACTGTCCTTCCTAGAGTCAGTTTAGTACAATATTATCATATCGTGTGTCCTAGGCTAGATTAAGATTACCTAAAGCTGACAATTTATTTTCGTTATGTCCAAAAAAGAAAAGAATTATATTAAAGTGAACTGCTTATTTGTAAGAGGGTGCATATTTATTGTGCGTGGGTTGATCTTTGGACAAGATTGACGTTTATGACGTGTTCTTGTCATATGAATGCCATTGCTGTAAGTTGTGGACAGTTAATTTCATAACGCTAGTCTGTTTACATAAGTTGGTGTCAAAACATATATTCTGATGTAATAGTCACTATAAATACTGGCCATCTAACCCAGGTCTAGTTTGGATAAAAATTAATAATAACAACCGATAAACTATCTAGTTTCTTAAAAAGAAAGCACAGATGGGGAATATAAAATGTGCCGCGCGGTTAGGGCAAGTATAAAATGTCAAAACAAACTTTTAACCATATGTCCCATTCTTTCGCAATGATTGATAGGTATGGTGTGAATCTCAGTTATGACAAAGCCCAGGCAAAAGAAAACATCACATTGCGAGTAACAGCGGGTAAGACAGGCAGTTGAGTAGCTGTAACTTCAATAATATGCCAGAATAAGTATGCAACGATGCGTATCTTTTCAGAACAGAACGATGTTCTGTGTATACTCAAAAGATAATAGCTTACAAAGAGCATTCATTATGTTTTTTTTTCGTTTGTCTTTGCATATTTGCGGCTAGTCTAACAAGGCGCTAGAGCCCTTGTGGTTAACTAAACCTTATTCAGAGCTTGTACTCTCAATAACAGTTTTTGATAATTTATTGACCTCACTCATACAATTTTATCTTGCGTGACTGGAGCAGAAAAAGGCTAAGCTCCGTCATCAAAAGAAGCACTACATGGATTTTATATCAACAGCCACAATTTCTTCTATATAAAGACTCAGTTCCGCCCTTAACGGCTCAAGCTAAGGTCGCCACATATGATGCGTATCCCGCATGAAGACTCCGGACCGTCTTTGGACAGGAGACTTTTAAAAAAATCTGTACACGCCACCTACACCCACGCAGCATGCACGCACCATTTTGAAAGCAGAAATGGATCACAGCCGTTTCCAGGTCCCGAAATAGAGCAGATAAATAGAGGTGCAAGATAATGGTTCAGAGATATAGCAGATAATTAGCGGTGCAAAAGAATGGTTCAGGGGTAGCGCAGATAAATAGTGTTGCAAGAGAATGGTTCAGGGGTAGAGCAGATAAATAGTGTTGCAAGAGAATGATTCCAAGATAGAGCTGATAAGAATGGTGCAAGAGAATGGTTCAAGGATAGAGCAGATAAATAGAGGTGCAAGAGAATGGTTCAGAGATATAGCAGATAAATAGATGTGCAAAAGAATAGTTAGGGGTAGCGCAGATAAATAGAGGTGCAATAGAATGGTTCAGAGAAATAGCATGCAGATAAAAAGAGGTGCAAAATAAAGGTTCAGAGATAGAGCAGATAATTAGTGGTGCAAGAGAATGATACTAACTGGTCAGGCTGTATAAAATTCCTAGCCAAACGAATGCTCAACCACGGTATCGGGAGAAGCATGATAATTTTTTTAATCGCTGTCCTGTGTCATCAGCTTTTGTTTTCAAGAACTAGAGCTAATCTAAACGTTTTACCTAATACCAAGGTGTAGGATCAGGAGAAGTATGCATACATCAAATATGGCTACAGGCCTTCACTCCACAGACTGCGGTGACACGCAACTCTATCAACCAATCACGGCTGTTTTAAAGAAGGGCCTTGAAGACTCGAGAGTTGACAATAATTTTGATGATTCACTGCAGTCAATCTACACAGACGTCTACTTTATTTTCTTTCTGCTCCTCAAAGCAAAGCTGATCCGCCCTGACCCAATGACCCCTGTTTTGAGAAATTAACCATTTATTAATCTATAGAACAGGCCCACATCCGTAACAAGTTTGAGGCTGTAAGATTTGGAATAGTTTCTGTTTGTCAGTGGCCAGCTAAAAAAAGTTACGTGTGGCCCAAAGTTCATTCATATTTAAGATGTTTCTAAGTAGTTTTCACTTTAGGTGAATACATAGAAAATCACTTAGTTTATTCAGACATTTTTTCGCGGTCCTAATTTCGAAAAGGAGAATTAGCTATAACCAAGCCAAATCACGCACAAAGCAATGAACCTGTCAGGGGCAGCGTGGCAGAGTGGTTAGCGCGTCGGACTCGCGTCTGGAGGTCGTGGGTTCGATTCCCGACCATGCCGTGTTGCAGTTGCCTTGGGAAAGCAATTTACCCTTACTTTCCCCAGTCCACGCACCTGTAAAATGGGTACCCAGCTACAGGCAATTCTTGATTTTGTCCTGCAACACCCTGCAGATGAGTTTAAAGTGGCCTTAAATTTACTGGTCTCCTGGGGCATTAGTGGCGCTGCTTTTGTGTTACGCTGAGTAACGAAGCCAAATTTCCCGAAAGGGATTAATAAAGTGTATAAGAAAAAAAAAATAAACAGTTGCTAGACTACTTTCCATATGTATCTTCTAGTTTTATTTCAAGACGTTAATTTTTCCCAATGTCCATCTCCTTTTCTTCCTCACCTCGCTTCTCTTTGTTGTTCTTCTTAATGATCATCATCATTACTTTTATTTCTCACTGCCTCATTAGCTCTGTTACCTTGTTCGTCCTCTCAGTAATCCGCATTTCTTCTATTTATCTCCTGATTTTTCTGTGATACATGTATTATATGTCAACTTTTCTTAAGCTCTTCTTTAAAAGATGCTAGAGACACATATACTGACTTAAGTTATACTTGTCGTTATTTTCTTGTTAGAAAAGCTACTCTTCGTATTTCTTGCCCCCGTAGTTCTTTTTTTTTAATTTCCAAACTGATACGAGAAAAAACAAACTAAATGTATCTGTGTCCCTTGGTCTCAAAGCCGGAAAGTTGGTGTCAAGTCTGAATCAGTTCAGTTATTGATCTAACCTGGGGCAGTAATAGGTTCGGGCATCAATTGAAGTTACAACCACCCTCTCTCTCTCTCTCTCTCTCTCTCTCTCTCTCTCTCTCTCTCTCTCTCTCTCTCTCTCTCTCTTTCTCTCTCTCCCTTTCTCTCTCTCTCTCTCTTCCTCTCCTATTCAAAGGCATTTAGCAAATCTAGCTAGATCTGCGCTAGGAAGATGCCTGTATCTTTACCACCAAATCTCACAACTTTGATTATACTTGGTCTTTTTCTCATGACTATAATCACACCAACTGCTAATAGAGCCTTCTGCCCTCGTCATAAACTTTCAGGTTCGCACCAATTGCAAATTATCGTCTGTCTTGTTTTGTTTTGTTTTTATTCATCTCCAAGCGATGTGGCTAAAGCTGAGAGGAGTTCAACCGCCGATGATGGATCAGACAACGAGGGCAAAGTCCGGTCACCGACATCGGGCCGCCTCATCTATGCATTGAACAAGCTCTCTGAGGGAAAGGCCTCTTTTCGGAACGTTTCCCGAACTAAGTTGCTTTTTGGTACCTTGTACTCTATCTGCTTCGATTTATTCGGGGTAAAAATACAATCCACCACCTTCTTCTTCTTCTTCATCTTTTTCTTCTCCTTCTTATTTCGGTCCTTTTTTATACTGTTTGTCATTATTATTATTATCATTACTAGTAGTTGTAGTAGTAGCAGGAGTAGTAGTAGTAGTAGTAGTAGTAGTAGTAGTAGTAGTAGTAGTGGTAGTAGTAGTAGTTACTGTAGTAGTCGTAGTGGTGGTAGTAGTAGTAGTAGTAGTGGTATAGTAGTAGTAGTAGTAGTAGTAGTAGTAGTAGTAGTAGTAGTAGTAGTAGTAGTAGTAGTAGTAGTAGTACATGTGGTATCATCGTATTGTTATTACTTTTATAGAGGAAAAACTGCAATGTTGGCAAAAAATATACATTATATTTACTATTGTTACATTACTTAGGGTCACTATGATTTGTTGTGTCTGTAAGCTACAAACTATGCATTCGCAGCACGAGATCGATGGAAAACGCTCTCGTTACAGCTGGGTACCAGTGGAAATTCCGCATCTTGCATTGCTTTTCTGTGATCAATTGCAATTTTCTAAATTTTGAAACAGGTGGAGGAAAAGGAAACCGACAGATTTTTTATTAGACATGCACCTAGAGAATTTTCTTTTTTTAATGTTGTTTTTAACTAACCTCTTCCTTTCATAAGGTAGAAATGTTTCACGACGGCCTTTCCTTATAAATCGGTTAAAATCAAATTCTATTTGATAATGAAATCTCCAATAAACGAAACATGTGAGAGCCATATTCATTTCTTCACTTACAATAGCCGAGTTTATTGGAAATACACTAGATGGATATAGCATAACAAAAATGCTTATAAGAATGCGACTTCGTCTCCATCGTAACATAAGTGCCTAGGGTAAAACGGTAACAGGATATCTCTAGATCTTATTTTTCTTGGTACACGTATTAAGTTGCCAAGTTCCATGTCTAACTCTCTCACATTAAAAAATTAGATCTTTTACGTTTCGCCTAGGTCATAGTGGTGACTTAGGCAATGTAGTAAACTGGTGGAGTCAGGGTCAGTCACTTCAGTCAGCCATTTAGACAGCTGACGACGGGTCCGAAACATTTAATAGCTCACCACCTCAGGTTTTAATGTAGTTCTTCGGGGTGCTAATCCCATTTCTGCTGAAATTATTTAATCTTCACATCCTTTCAGCAGTCCTTGCCATTGGGTACTTGTCGGGGTCGACACCACGAGTCATTTCTTAGCGCCGCTGTAAGTGAACTTTGCATGAAGTAGTTTGATATGCCTTTTAGCTATGTACTTATGACTGAGGCAAGCTCTTGGAGCACTCTGTTGTACCTCCAGGTATATCGCCGTTGTGAGAGCGCTACTTTGCACGAGCTTAGGACGTGTCCTTTAGTTTGTCTATCGTGACGTTCTGGGCATGTAAGATCAGCCTTCTTTCTCTAGCGTACCAGATTTGCGTTTGAGGACAGGAGATCATACACGGGTCTGATGAAAAAGCTATTTCTTAGGGGAACCATTTGTCAGATATCCTTCCTTGTAAGGGATTGCAGAATCCCAAGTTCGACCATTAGCCTTGGTGAGGTTGCTGAACTGCCTTTTGGAGTCTTCTGAAATCTTCCTTATGCCTCACCCCATTTATGACGATGTCTCTTTCCTCTTTGCCCTCTGCCTTTGACCACCATTTGGCTGTGGGTGGCTCCAATCCTTTGCGGTCAATTTGTGTTTGGTCAATAACCCCTTTTGTCTTGAGCCATTCTTTTGCTTCATCTATGGCTTTCTCTACGTTCCACTTCTGTCGGGCTTTAAGGAGGGTTATCATCGTGACCAATCTAGCTTTGCCACATGTATACTCTTCGAAAACGGATTTCATTGACAATTCTAATTTTGTCTTGCGATAGTACATTGCCACATCTGGAAGACCTGGTGGCACCCCCGGGCATTTCCATGTTTATTGATTTTAGCTTCAGTTGCTTCACTGTAGAGCAGCATATGTCATGAGGAGGAGTGGCCACAGAAGTTTAGGTATGAGCATTAAATGGAGACACCACACCTTGATTTTCCAAGAAGTCCGCACCTGAGAATGGATAGTAGGATTTTAGAAGAGAGGTTTAGTGTTTCGGCTCTTCTTACGGTATATTTCATAGACGATTCGTGGCATCTTCCAAGGCTTTTCACTGGATTTAGGCTGACTGTTGGTATCTGCTGCTTAGTTATAGTGAATGCCACTGTTTCATCTATTTTACCTTCGCTTATTGAACTTCGTTGGCTATAACTACATTTATGCACATAATGGTGGCGTCATCCATGATCGATTTTAGAGGTGGCGTGGGACATCTTCTCTGGGCCTGAGCCACCCTCTGTTGTTTTCAGTATGAATTCCATGGCCATTATCAATTGTAATGGTAGTCTTGTGTATCCCATAGCAATGCCCACTTCAAGATTTATCCATTTTGTTTAGTAGTTGAGCACTTTATACGGACCTGCATTTCTTCTAGAGAAATCTCTCGTTTAAGATCTGAATGTGTCTTCTTCAGATGGGCTTCGACGTCTTCTCTAAATATTGGCATAGTGCCGGACTTAAGTTGTTGGAAGAGCAGTCTTGCGAGTTAAATTGGCTTCTTGAGGAAACGTTCCTGGTCCTTTCTCTTTTGGCTGAGTTTTTTTTTTTTTTTTTTTTTTTTTGGCGGACTCAGCTCTGCTCAGTACTGATTTTCTAGTCTTTAGATGTTGCCATAATCCCTAAAACCCCTTCCTTTCTTAGCTACTGGCTTTTTACAGGTTGCTCTTTTGTTTACGCAAGGCACCCATTTGCCATGTGCCTCCTCTTCCTCTGCGTAGACCTTTGGCTTGGTACTGCTTGGCTCAAAAGGTGTTTATAGAATTTCGGTTGATGATGTAACTAAAAGTGGCAAGTTTGTGTTCTAATGTGCTGTTTCCGATGAGTGAGTCTAGCTTTAAGACTATTTTGCTGTCCATATCTTCTCACTGCTTCTCTGCATTTACTGTCGGCGCATTGATCCTTTGTCGCTTAGCGTTGATGATCTATTGTAGTTCTGTGTCTTGGTCCTTCTCTTGAATTTCCTCACCTCAGCACCGTGGTATTTTGAACCTGGTTTTATTTTCCGACGCCTTGTCCACCACTATTAGATGCATAAATCGCCTTTATTACTAAAACAAACTATGTGTGCTGGTCGTTTATTTTAAGAGTTCTATAGTTCAACGACCAAGAAAAATCAAAAGCGGCAGGCTCAGCTATTCCATGTGAGATGCGTCTTAAAGCTAAAATTATAATGTCTTAATAGCAGACATTAAAGTCGCGGTTATCGGATTAGGGTAGGATTAAGCTGGGGGTTTTCTTGTGTATAATTAAATATTTATATCATGCTCGCTTGCGCAAGGTGTTCTAGGTTAGTTAGTACAGATACTAATCATGGTAATCATGATGAGAAGGAGGGGGAAGAGAATAATGGCGATGATGATGATGATGATGA
>BMAT01004951.1:98979-110037 GCA_019649035.1 Elysia marginata
TACATTCTACTTGGATTAGGAGGGAATGAGCAGAAGCCATAAAGTTACTGTCTCTGGGGGTTTTTTTTTGTTTTTTTTTTCAATATGTCATTTCTTATTTCAAAAACGTTTATTAGATTTTAAACTTTCTTCTTAAATTATTAATTTTCCTCTGAGTGTTACTAAAGTGGAAGTTTTTGTTCAAAGTGTACAGTTGCAGCATGTGTTCTTTTGAAAAAAGAAATACTGCTTTCTTTTTGCTTCAAGGAACACAGAGCCTCAAAAATCTTTTATTTAATTGAAATTGACTGTAAAGGTTTTTTTCTTCATTGTAGTTCTTAAATCAATTTTATGTTTTTTTGGGATAGCTCAGCTATGTTGAAAAAGAAGAACTGAAACAAGAAAACTGTGAAGTACTATTACTATGGCTTCATCCTACACATTCTATTTAATTTGGAGAGGCTATTAGGGTGAACACCAATCTGGTTTCAAAGAAAATTGTAGCTTTTGTGTTTCGATCATTTAATCTGAACACCAGAGCCTATAATTATATCTGATCCATAGATGAAGTTGCATAAATGCCATTGCCGCATGGTGCCATGTATTTAATATTTACCTCTTATGAGAACCTTTGAGAAAACAGATGTCATTATGTGTTAAATTTGTTATACACCATTAGGGCATATTATTTTTTATAGCACTCGGTTCACTTATGATGAGTTTAATAATTTAAGAGGTTTTTTTTGTGTCTGCAGGCATGTCATTCATCACAAGATAGAGGTCAAAACGAAGCATTACTTCCAGACAGGCCACCTCCTTACAGCCAACTTCACCAAGAGCAACAACAGCAACAGCATCAGCAACTACTCACCTACACAGGGGCAGGTGTTGTCAGCAGTTTACAGCCGGCACAAAATCCCCCTGCTCAGCATAGACAATACTTACTTCCACAGCTTCAGCAGCAGCAACAACAATACCAACAACAACAAAAACAGCAACACCATCTTCAATACCAACAGCTTCAGTATCCTAACAACAACATCAGCAGCCACAACATTAACAACAACGACTTACCTGGTGCTGTATCTTTTCAACAGCAGCAGGTGTATCAGTTGCCACAACAACAACAACACATGCTCCTACAGCATCCACTGCCATCCCCTGACAGCAACACTAGAGATAGAGTAGAAGTTCAACGACCACCACCATCATCTTTTAGTGACAACAGCTCAACTAACACATCTCCTCATGAAGGTGATGGCAGATTCCAACACCACCTCTACAACAATCCTCTCAGCAATAACGATGATGGTGACAGCAGGGGCAATAATGCAGGGTCCTATCTCAACCAGTATACTCATAACTTGCACCATCAACAACATCAGAAAAATCAGAGACAAGCAAAACACCCACAGTCTGTGACACACCCACAAAATATACCTGGATTTTCAACAATGTCTGTACTTCCACCTCAGCAGCAACAATGCCCTCCACACATCCCAGTATCGCTGGATGGAGAAGAGGGCTACCTAGCTGCACAGAGATCCCTGCACTCCAAAAGACAGGTGGAACAAAATCTTGAGGCAGAATTTGGTATTTTCCGTGCCCCGCCAAATCGCTCAGCTTTAGAGAGAGACAGTCCACCTCCCCCATACTCTGTACAGCCACCAAGCACTACAAGTTTTAGCCTTGATTCCTTGCTTAGTGGGTCATATTTTTCCTCTTCGTGTCCAACATCCTTTACAGGTTCTTCCTCTCAGTCTCCAGTGAGCTCAAGGGGAGGAAGAGGAAGAGGAGGGGGAAGACATTCGCAGGATAGCTCCTCTGCACACAGTTGTGCATCCACTGCTTCTACCAACCGTCACTGACACTGTCAGTGGCCTTGCGTTGCCAGAAGAGTTACCCATCTCAGTTTAGCAAACAGAGATGGTTAATCCAGATAGAAACATGCTTGTATGACTGTTTTAATTGGCTATATAGCTTTTCTGTACAAGTTTGCCAGCCACCTCCAGCCTCCCAAACATGGAGGTGAAGACTTCCATTCGTCTCTGGATTTTTTTTCCTACTGCCTTTCTTCAATTAAGCAAATAATCTTAATGTACTTTTTTCCCTTGTATCCCAAAGATTTCAACAAGTTTGCTCTTGAAATACTTAAGTTAAGTACCTTTTTCACCCCCACTGCCAGAGCTCCTAGTCTTTTCATGTTATGTGAAAAAGGCAGATTGTGCACAGCTTCTTTATGGAGAAGTGACGATTTAGTTTCTTCATTCAACTTGGAATAATTTTGTTGATTTTACTTGCTTACAAGGGAAAGTTTTATAGGAAAATAATGAATTTCAATGATTGATTCTTTAGACTTTGCCAGCTCACACAAGTATTTTTTTTTCTTATGTCTCTCTAGGAGAGGGGAAATTGTGATACATGCTAGTATCTTTCTTTGTTGAAATTTTCTGTATTTAACACTGATGTGAAATTTACACTTACATTTGATCTTCTATCAACTTTAAGCCAAGAGAGCTGCATAGCTTGTGAAAAGTTGATATTCTTCATTGCAACTTAGCATTCTCCCACTCATTTTTTTTCATTGCTGTCTGAGACCTCTGATAGAAGATTGACGCCTTCCAAAATATTAGCAAGTTATATTGCATTCATAATATTCATGTTCGTTGGATGTGTGTAAAAGAGTAAATGTGAAGGGTTTTTTTTTCTTGCACTGAAGATTTTGGCCTTGACTGAATCAACTTACTTGGGTTCGAAAAATAAAATCCTTTCATCAAAGCCAGATTTGTCATGGTGAGAACTCATTCTATCATCATGGCCATGTGCAAATATTGGATCAGTGCTGTATTTTTACTTTATTTCATTATTTCATCTTCACATTTAGATTGCCTGTGGACTGTCAATAAATCATACAAGAAGTTATACTGGCTATGACCTAATTTATAAATCATCTTAGCTAGTAATTTCACAAAGATATTGTGTTGTATGTAAAACATTTGGCACTATACATGTAGTTGTAAATATCAACATTCTTCTCAACACAGAGGTGGAAAGAGCCTTTGAAAACTAGTTCTTTCAGTGTGACAGTAAGAAGAATAGAATGTATAGAAACGATGTGTGAGAATGATTGTTAAAAAGCTAGATGTAATAATGAAAAAGCAGTGTGTGGAATATATACTGGTATTGATTTGCACAATCATCACAGTTTTGTCTTGCTTTTGACTATATTGCTTGCTTTCATGTTTGTATATTGTGATAAGGAGCTTCTTTTTGATAGCAGATTATAGTTTAAAAGCATAATCATCAGGTTCTAGTAAAGAAACGGTGCTTGAAAGTCTTGGTTTGTTAAGTTATGTAGGTTACATTTTTTCTTTTTTCCCCAAACCCTTATGAATTCAAAACGGTGTCACAATGTTGCAGGAAAACATAAGCTCATAATGATAATGTCCACATCCTCTATTTTATACTCGTCATACTATTTGTGTTATTATTTTGTTGTTATTATCACCAGAAGATGGACAAGTGATCAAAGAATAATTTGCAGGAGCAGTTTAAAGACCTAAAGATTCTATTAAATTTTTTAAAGACAAGACAAAAGCAAGAGCATTGAGTCAAAAGTCTTTAGCCCCCTTTAAACATCTTATTCATATTGTTTCATAAAAGCTCATGTGACTATTAGAGGCAAGTCTAAAATTAGGCTATGTTAATAAGTATTGCCTAGTTTTAGTTGTCTTTCTGAATCCTTCTTTTTTAAACTTTTTTCGATTTATTGCAGATCATGCTTTAAAATGTTCGTCACTTTAACATAGAGAGTTTTGGTGGATACAGTGTAGCAAGAACTTAATACTTTTTTTTATCTTCATCAGTATTATTATCAGCTTTAGTACTATGACCTAGTAAGAAAATCTTCAACTAGAGACCACTGGAAATTGTGTATATTTGTAATACATGTACAAAAAAAAAGCTTTGAAGCAATTGTGGTCTTAATTGAAACAATACAGCTGTATAATTATTAGAAAAAACAACCGGGAAATGGGCAGAATCTTAAATTTAAAAAAAGATACTTTTTTTTTCCTTTAATGCCAAATGGTGGGCCAGACTTTGCACCAATTATTTTTTCATTACCTTTGAAAATTTCATATATGACTTAAAGTATTCTATGACCAGCTCCAATTTAAATTAGGACCTAGTTCTTGAGCACCAGGGCTTCTGCTTTGGATAAAAAGATGTCTTGTAAAAACGAGTTTAAATTTTTTTTGCATAAGAGGCACTAGTGCTAGATCTTTTTGTGCTGAGCTGAGAGAATAAATTAAAACATCCAAATTTTTATCACTGTACCAATTTCTGTGTGGTTTCTAGTCTAGTTAAAGCTCTCTTTGTTTTGTTTTTTTGTTTGATTGTTTCATTTGAGTCTCAAAGTTTTGATGAATAACTTTTTTTATAGTAAGTTTTAAAACCGAGTAAAGGAAAAAGCTCTATAAGCAGAGAGAGAGAAGCTCATTAAAGACTTTGAGGTTGCCATCTTGGCCTCAGAGGTCGATGGTGCTCTATCTCTTTTTGTGCTTATGAGATGATAAATGTTAAAAGTTTAGACTATTAGAGGATATGACTGCCTCATGTGATAATTTACTGTAAAAAAAAACAACAGGATTTTCAAAATCAATAAACTGTCATAAAAATGGAAGTCATAGTTGCATAGAAAATAGTAGATCCTATCAATTATGCTTGTACTAGACCAAGAAGGTCTTGTTATGACATGATCTGTCATGACAGATATATTAGACAAATGAGCCTAATAGACAGTGACTTAAGGGAAGACATTTTGTTGCTTTTGGGTTGTTGTTTTTTTCCTCTTAACATGATTTTTAACGTTTTGTTTCCTTTTCTATCATCTTCAGCATTATATTGTTGTTATTGTTGTGGTTATCACTCAATGGTATAAATTAAGATCACCCTAAAGATTAAGCATCAGCTGTGACATCCCATGCACTTCATCAAGTTTATGTCAATATTTTGTTGGTATTTTGTTTTTAATAAGCTCACTGAGACAAATTCTGTGTTGACTTTTCCCATCATACTTTGTATTATACTTGTGTATAGTTAATTTATTGACATTTTCAGTAAATGTGTCCATTGGACGTTACTTTTCTAACAATGCAATGTGTTGTACAACCAGCTCTAGAGTTAAGAAGTCAGTTTTTATTAGCACTGGAATGTTTGGGATTAAAAGTTATGTTTCTGCATTGAAAAAAAAAATTATCATGTTCTGGTATAAGGATAGGACTCTTTTTATTGTTGCTGTTGCAGTTTTTAAGCTTTAACTTTAAGCAGATCACATTGTTTGAAAGTTGCATTCTGTGAGGGATTTTTTTTATATAAGCCATTTCCCACATATTTTGCTTTACATCTTTAAGTAACACTGCCATATGTAAAGAAAGTGCTGCATTAGGTCAATGTACTTTAACTCATAGTTGAACACACCAGAAAAGTCACTCTATGAAGATGAAATACCAGTCTTGTTAGTGCTTTAGAATTTTTTTCTTGGGTAAGCAAAGTCAGTTATATAAAGGAAAGACACATAGGTATGTATAGTAAGTTTATCATTATTGTAAGGCTAAAAAAACTGAATCAAGTGAAGATTTGTTAGGCATGACTGAACAGCAGAAAAGCTAGGTTTGTTGAGTTATCTTAGCCACTATCATAGATTTAAAACACTGTAAAAGTGCATTTACACATGCAGAGATAAAGAAAAGATATGGCATAGAAAGGTAAAGACACATTGCAGACAAGTAGGCTATTGACCACACAAAAAATAGCTTCCCATATCATATAACAATCAATACATATTTTAAAAGCTAATCACTCGAGAACTTCTTTAAATTCAATCCATTTTAAACTTTTGTCTGTTCCAACTGGAAGTCTTTTTTATCAGCTGTTTTAAAAATGCAATGCTGTGTGGATTAAAAAATTTTTATGAAAGAAAGTAATTTCTATAGACAGTGGATTCTTCCAGTATGATTGTTTGCTGATATTTTGGTGTAAAATTTTCAAGATATAAAATTTTAGAATGTGTTTTGGTTGGTTTCTTTTGATTCAGTGATATTTGTATTTTAAGTACTTAGGGCTCTTTCACACATTTGCAATTTCAAAAAAGGCAATTGTTAGTAAGAAAAACTATAGTCTCTTATTATAGAAATTAATGTCTAATACTAGTAATAGTGATGGATCATGTTTTTCTAATTATCATTATTGTTTGGCAGTACCAAAAAGCTCTATAAAGTTTCCTGTAACAAATCATAGTTGAACCTGCCATTGAAGATTAATAACGATGGTGGTCATGATGGGCAGCCATGCTGTAAAATGCAGTTTCTTTTTTTTCTGTGTTTTCTTTTGTAGCGCAAAACTTTCTCTGCAGAGTTTTTGTTTTCTTAATTGGTCGGCAAGGTTAGGAATTCCATCTGGTTGCTTGGGCTGTATTATTTGTAGATTTAAATCACAGGTAAACAAAAACAGGCAACGAATGGGGAGGTGTGGGGCAATTAGGAGTACTGGACTGGTGGATAATTTGGTTTTCCTCGGGTCAAGAGTGGTCTAGTTGCCGAGGTTTTATTTAAAGAAGTTGTAAAGAATATGGTGAGATAAATAGTTGCCCACGGTCGCCATGCAGAATACCGTACTAAAACATAAAGAAAATGCAAGGAAGTCTTAGCAATGTGGTTGCCAATACAGGTGGTTGGCTACAAAGGTTGAACTGTAGTTGGATTTTTTTGTCTTCATTAAGAAAAGCAGTTCTTTGTAAGTAACAGAGAGAAGTTTGGTTGAATCAAAGACACTTTACTTAAATAATGTCCTACAAACAATTCTAAATAGTTCTATGTTCAAAACCTGTATCACAACAATCATTTGAAAGTAAATGTTCTCTTTATCTCTATTTACTCTGCTAAATCATCAACAAATCTAAATTGTTTTTGTAGAGAACTTCAAATGTTAAAAATATGACATTCAATCTTTTTTTTTTTGACTGGTATGCAGGATAATACGTATATGTCCATTGCCAGCTTCAAAACTGAAGCTTACAGTCATTACATGTGAATTGTAACTTGTTAAAGGTGACTGAACCAATTTTGTACTTTTGTACAATATTCAAGTTTTTTCAATTGCCCCTAATGAAAATGTAATTACTATGTATTAGAGAGACATTGAGATTGGAAAGGTGTAGAAGTAATTTATTCTCTATGTGGATCTGTGTGAATTGTCAAATCACATGCAATGATATGTGAGGCTTACTAAAATAGTTTGACAGAGAACTGAGATTTTAAGATATCATATATTTCAGAGGAATGTTTGTATGAAAAATTTTGTTTTAGTGATGGAAAAAGCTTTTTGCTAAGAATGCATGCGCAAGTGTTAAAACTTAACTCCAGGTCTACGCAAGTTTCTCTTTGATTTTGAGAAATCAATGTTGAAAATTAGCAATGTTGGAACCTCTAACTACAATGTGAATATTTTAACATCTGGAAGAGCTCTGTTTTTTAGAAGATAGATAAAATCTGTGTGAATGCATATTTGACTCAAAGAAGGCAGAGAGGTGTGTTTTCTTTTCAATAAAATGATTATGTACATAATAGTGATATAATTTTATATATATATAAAGATATATACGATAGTTATAAAGTCAAAGTCTATCTAATTGTTGAAAAGTGAGAGGCTTGCTTGGAAAAGAAAGTAAGTTTAGTAAACAAATGATGCCTGTAAAGTTTAAATTATACTATTGCATTAATGATACTTGTGATTGACTGAATGGTGACAGCTCAATTCATGGCGTGATTGATCAGCATGTGAATTTCTGTTATGCATCTGGCTTTTGTCATTGGTGCTTCATGTTGTGTGGATAATGGCAACTTCTCATTTTCTTATGTTACTTTTTGGGAAGCAAAATAGTTTAACGCTCTTGAATTCAAAAGGGTTTGTTAATCTTATGACTGCATGTATTTATTTGGGTATGTTTGGTCAAAGACTGATAGTATCTAATAACAGCAGGTAAAGTTTGTTTAAACATTTGAAAAAAAGAAGTTTTAAACAAACCCTTGTCCTTTCTTTTCTTTTAAAAGTAGTGCAAATTAAATCTCTGGCCCATCTTTCTCTTTTGAATTTAAATTTTATAACCATTTTACAGAAATGTTTGTTACATAGCTTTAAATTTTTTATTAGATCATGACAAAAAATACTGAAAGCATAGGAAAACTTAGATTTTAGCCGATGAGTCATAGGTAGAATTGCAAAAAAAATTCTGCATGAGATCCCAAAATATGATTTTATTTATAAAGTTACTCGCAAAAGCTACAGTCCAGTCCATGAGAACAAAATGTTTAATTCGAACTTTTAGTGTCCGAAATTTGAAGACTGACAAATCAGAGTATACATTACATGAAAGGATAAAATTGATTAGTCTGAATTCAGGTCAAATTAAAACAATAGTAGATAACTATCCAGGTTTCAGTTATCTGGACTTGACTGTTTATGAAAACCTCTGACTTGAAGTGATTTTTAAAGTCCTATTTCTTTATATTGTGCAAATAATTTTACTTGGCTGTAGAACATTTTTGAGCAGTTTGAAGTGTACAGTTTGGTTCAAGGGTTAATTTCTTAATTTGTTCATGTACAATTAGCCCAAAAGTGGCTAGTGAATAAATTTGACACTGTTCAAACCAAAATTTTTTTATTTTGTAGATTGACCGCTTTTTCTTCTTGATTATAGAGAACCTGTTCCGTAATCAGAAAAGGCATAAGCATTTTTTGTGAGGTGAAAACAAAATTGATAATTTGAACAAAAAAAGTTTGTAAAAAACCTTAAAAAAGATGCCATTGCATCTTGTAGAAGGTGCCATTGCATCTTGTAGACTCAAAACCTCTTTCAAGGCATTTTTATTTAAAATTTTAATCTTAAAATTATCCAAAAAATGTTATGCAATTTCAATCCTTATCCTACAGATGCCATTAACGCCTATGAATGAATATAACTATGTGACTGACTTTCTTAGACTTATGGCAAGCCTTGGCAAAAAGGCCAATTTTTTTTCTTGTTTATTTTGTATCAAACAAAACTGTGGTACCAAACGAAAACAGGTGGTAATTGATAGAAGTGCGTGGGTAGATTGCATAAGAGTTCAGTGAAATGAAGCTCATTGCTTGTGAAATATTTTATGTCAACTGTAAACTAAACATTGGAGACACAGATACTTGAAATAGCTGTTTGTTGACTCTTGTCAATCACATTGCTTAATGTGCTGTACAATAATACAAAACATTTAATACGTTGACATGCCTTTTCTTTTGGAGTTAGTTTTTTGTGTATTTTTGTTTGTTGTTATTGCTTTGTTAGCTGTAATCTGTTCTTTTTTTTTTTTTAATTTTCACATCTCTGTGATGTCACTAGCTGCAGGAATGCTTTTGTCATAACATGTGGTTTTAAAGCTTCATCTTGAGATTTTCTGATCTTTTTTTCAACTATTGAAGCTTGAAAAGTTGAACCAATTATGAAAGGTTCAGCTAGCTGTTTGGCAATGGCTTTCACTAAGGAAAGGAGAAGGTATAAACATACAGTGGACTCTGAATCCAACGAACTTATCAGGAAGATTTAGAAAGGTCTCTTTAAAGTAGCCCAAAATGAGCAAAAGGAGAAAGTTTGATACTGCTTTACTAGTGACTATCTATCGACCTTGAAATTGTTTGAAAAATTGAATATAATATAAACTCACATAAATTCTGCAACTGTCGCTAGCCTTTTTCCTCTGATATAGGCCTACATGTAGGTTTTAATCTCTTTCCCTCTCTCTAAAATAGTTTTATCCCTGATAAAGTGAAACATACCAGAAAAATCAACTAAGATAAAACCCACCATTAGGATCAGGTTTACTCCTAGTTCGTTGAAAACGAGGTTGGTTTGAAATTAGTTTGCTCTATAAAAAGAAGTTTGTAAAGATTAAAGGAGAATAAGAATCGAGACTTTATTTCAGTTTGATGAGTGCAAGGGTTCCTTGAGTCTAAGGTTGTTGAATTTGAAACGAGGCCCGCTGCATAAAATTTTGAATGAAGTAAAGGTGTAAAGTAGACAAGGGTGCCAAACCCCCCAAGCGATTTATAATGATGAAGAAGAGGGTGGAACAAACATTCAACAGGTATCACAATGAGACAATTTACAGGTTTACCTATACGACCAAGAGACACAGAGTAGACTTCAAAAGAAAACTGTTACCAGCGTTAGTGTTACAACTTGCACCTGAAAAGTTTTTCTCCCTATTTTCTTAGGCTCATAATCATATTAAGTTTACAAAACAAAGCAAGCAGAGAATTCATACCTCATTTTGCTATTTTGCTAAATCTGAGAGCCAGGCTTGATGAATGCACCGTGAAAAAAAGTGGTTAGGTACAGAATGTTTTTATGCAGAAGTTAAACCACTAAAATGCTCTTTGCACTTTACAAAACGTTACACATTGACCATTGCTAACCAACACACCTTCTGAGGAACAGTAAATGGTGCGTCATTCTAGCATACTGGCAAGATCTTTTGCTGTCCATTATGGTAGTTGAAGACTCATTCTACCTCCGAGGGTCAACTATGGGAAAAATGGAATAGTTTTTCAACTGTTGTGATAACCATAAACTATTTTGTTCATGAGATGACTTACTTCAATTTTGGCACATTTTTTATTCTGAAGTTTGTTCTATTGTGAAAATAGTTAAACCTTATCATAAAACGAAAAAATATTGTTACACAAAATGAACAGAAAAAAGAGAGAAAAAAGTCATGGAATTTCTACTGAATTGTCTAAAATGGTTGGTTTCCTGAGATTTAATGCCTGAAAGAACCAATGAAATATGTGAGCAATAACGGTCTTTTGTAAGTGTTGTTCCTCAACTTGCAATGCCAGGACTAAGAAATGACACCTTTTGGTCTGAAAGACTGTGTATCATCTTTCACTAGAACACATGCAGCATGATGATGCCAGACAGCACACAAGTCCACAGAAGGCGCATGGGATTGATTGATTGATTGAAATTTTTACAAGCCCAGACCA
>BMAT01004955.1:8839-21687 GCA_019649035.1 Elysia marginata
GATCATAATCCTACACTTTATACCTTCTTTTGCCAAAATTTTGTTGCATTACGTAAATCTCTACAAGAGATGCAATGTGATTGTCATAGTCGTCGTTGAGTATGTGTCTTTGTAATATGATGGTCTGTCGAGGGGGAATTGTGAAGTACTGAGTCTAGATCGAAGTTGAATTGAGCGACTGCAGGTTTAAGACGGCAAATAGTAGGACTCCATAAGAGTGCTGCTTTCCAGACGGCCCTCAGACGGCTCCGGACGACTCCAGACGGACCCCTAGAGTCCCGTCGCTATCTGAGTATCTTCTGTATTCTAGACCAAGAAGACGAGCTGGATCTAGAACTCGGTAGTGATGACAGCCTTTTGGACCGACAGGTAATATTTCGGACTTTGCCGCGGGCTTCTCATAAGCTCAGCAGGTCCTTGCCGCTGGGGTTGTTTTTTAAATACACAAGCATGGCGAACATTTTGTCTTCCAAATTCTTTTTTTGCTTTCCAAATTGCGACATTGTTAAGATTTAGGTTACGCGGCATCTCTCATGTGTTCCCGACACGCCTGAGCGTGTTTGATCCTCCAGCCCGACAAGCATTTTTCCAGAACTGTTGGAAACTCTATTACCTTGACTAAGTTCTGCGTATCGCTAGTTTTTATATTCAGTCTATAATTTTTTGTAAGGCGGATCTTTCTAACCTGTAGTTCTTCATGTATTCTGCACAACAATAAATGATCCGATGTTGAGGCCTTGCTTTGAAAAAAAGGTGTTCATGGCACAGAGGTCATGATGACAGAGGGGTTCAAGCAGACGCAGTCCGTTTTAAACCTTGCATATAACTAAGATAAGATAAGGTAATTCTTTATTAATCCCCGTAAGTAAATTCAATGTACATAGTATCAAAACCCTGTAAAAAAAAACACACACAATTTACATGACATATAAAGTGTATAATAATAATATAAAAGTATAAATGTAAATATTTAAACATGGGATGTAAATATGTTCGTATATGTATTACAAGACATGCGCTTTAATATGGTGTAAATAATATGGTCGTGTATGGATTTAGGGTTTAAACTCTAAAGTACACCAAACAGAAAAGCCAAACAGCGTCCTCAGCATCCACTCTGTAGTTGAAAACCTCAAGGACGAGCAATGAGTGTACCTGTGTCAGGGACGTTTCGATGGCTAAGCTGAAGTTGACATAGAATTTGGTTTTAGAGTCTGTGTGGGAGGTCAGGCCTAGGGTTGGGACGAAAACACTCAAAAACGCAGTGAAGGATGAAGTGATAAAATTATGTCGTTCCTTTTTTTTTTTTGTTGAAAGAACAATGAATCCTAAGATGCTGTTGTTATATGCAAAACTAACTCAATGTTCTTTGATCTGATCTAGTAACTTCCCTTGCCATTAGTAAGCGTACTTCTCTGCACCAGCGACTGGGCAGGGAGTTTAGTTTTTTGGAGGACAGCAATGCATATTTTCGACATGTTTAGCTCACAGTAATTGTTGGCAAGTGTTTAAAAAAAAGCTTATCATGAATGTCTTGGAGATAGTCTGAAAAAGCCTTAAGTCATTATCTAGATGTTTCATCATCGGTGTTTTCAAGTGTACACCATTCTAGGTTATATATTTTGCTAAAACGAAAGAGCTATAACGATTTGAATTCTAACGCCTTCAGAGAAAAACTTTTTTTCTTTCAGTATCGAACGTAGCTGCAACATTACTGCTTTTTTAAAAACTTGTTCAAGGTAGGCTAGTAAGGCTACAATCAATTTTTATTGTCTTGTTTTGTTTCATGCCCGTACATTGCTCGCAAACGTTTATGCAATAAAATCATCATGCAGCTGAATAAAAAGATCGGAACTCTGAAGATACTTCAGTTGCGCATGCGGCAGGCCACTCTTGTTTTCCCACATGCGCTCCATTTCAACAACTGCACCTAGCGTTGAAGAGTTCCTGCTCAGGAAATCTTTGTCGGCTAAGTCTGAAAACAAGATTCTAAAGCTTAGGCCTACGCTACTCCAGTTTTAATCATTGGTTTATGGATTCAGCAGACACAAACCAGAGATTCCACGCGATCAACCAAACAATATTCTCGATCAAGACCTAAGTAGATACTAGATCTAAACTCCATATATCTACCTAGATCTATGTCTTAAACCAGTGGAATCTGAAATCTAGATCTACCAACCAGATCTATCGAATAATAAAGGCTTTTTAAACGTAAACAAGCCTGTGTCTCCGGCTCTTGTCAGGTTAGGCCTTGCATCATTGCCATTTCATTATTTTACACTCCCTTAGCTTATTAAATGTAATTTGTAGACCTACAATGGAATCCTGATAAAGTCAACACCTTGGGAGCGAAAAATGTGTTGACTTTATAAATGCAAGATTTAACTTTAAACATTTATAACAAAAATAGAAAGAAATACAAAAAGGTACTGCCAAGTTTACTTTATAAATAAGCAAGAGTTTCTCTTTTAAGGTGTTGAGTTGACTTTAAGTAGATTCCACTTTAGATATCTAGATCTAGATAATTGTCTAGATTTACATATTTTTATGATTCATCAAGACTTTGCAGTTTTGCCAGGTTGATAGAAATATTTATAATCAATCAATAGATGTATACCGGCTTCAGCTTCATTTTGTTAGAGAGTGGATTTTAGAATGCAGCTGTTGAGTGGTCGATGTTGATATATTTCTAGGTTTATTGAACTGGCAAAGTCTCAAGCGACTGCAACTGTTTAGCAGTAGGCTTACCTTCACATGTACGGCTGATCAGTTTGATTCTAAAGAGGAACACAAGTTTACTGGCTTTTAAAATCAAGTTAATCAATGTTTCATTTATAAATTTGTACCTTGTTTGCATTGAGCTGAAAGATTGACTAACTCAGTGACTGAATAAGAGAGTTTACAAGAGACAATGAATGTTTCTTAGATGTTCTCATTTTTTTTTTCATTGGATGCTTCTAGTTCTACACTTTGCTCTAGATCTAGGTAGGGTACAAGTTTACAACAGACAAAAAGGCACTTGTAAGTAAAGTTTCATGGTCCCGTTCATTTGGCCTTAACGAAATGAAGAGAAACGGGATAGTTTTCAGCAGATTATTTCAATTTAAATTTTGCCCTGTCCAACTAAGGCTATGAAATACTGTGAGATTTTGAAGATCTATAGATTCATATAAGTCTTTCGAACTATTTAAAATTTTTCTCTTCATTATTGTCAAGGCCAAATAGTCGGAACTATGAAACTTTAAAATCAGTGCTGAGGAAGAAGTGGCAGAGACACTAAATCTATTAACTTGCACTTACACCTCTTTCATTCCTCCTTGAAACTAACTACAAAGCTATTTTTTTGGGCACCCGGTTTGAGAGCTAACTAGTCTGAAGAATGTCATCATTTTTAATTTAAGCTTCTTTATTTTAATGTCTCCAAGTAAATTCTCTTTTCATGAAGGGGGACCTAGATAGCTCAGTTGGTAGAGGCCTCTCTCTGTGGCCCAAAAGTTGTGGGTTCGAGCCACAGCCGAGCACAGTCCGGGCCCCTACTGGTTGGGTCGGTGTCAGTATAATGTGACCGGCTGAGGCTAAGTCATGGTATCCCCGCTAGTCTCTGGGTGGCAGCCCGTACATTGTCATTGGGACCCAAGCCCAGAGAGCACCTTTGAAGTGGAATTGGGCTTGGAAAATATCCATCAATCAATCAATCAATCAATCTTTTCATGAAAGGAACCTCAGAAAACAAAAGAATCAACTCTTCCATCAACTTTGATTTTTGAATGGGAAAAATTATGCTGGAAGTGGAAACATCTTCCAAATCTAAACCTGAATTTTGCAATCTTGGATTCACATTGAAACATTGATTCAAAGTAGTGCAAGGTTTTTGGATCAGAGGTCCGAAGACTGTAAAGTACTGGCTGTCTGTTCCCTCGCTTCAGCATGTACAAACCTAAAAATTTAGAGTAACACAGGACAGGTCAATACACCTTTTTATTTAAAAAAAAACAACAACATTGTTTTTAGCCTGTACAGACCTAAATTCAAAGGTTTTTTTAAATCTCCATCCAAAGTTTTTTTCCAGTAAGAAATAACCTTAGTCTTATAATTGAATGGGATTTTCTAACACCCCCCCAAAAAAAAACCAAAAAACACAAACACACTTTCACTGTTATTCTTAACCAAATTCTCGTTCTCTTATGTAATAAATTAATTGTTCACTTTTGAGTCTTTCCCTTATTGAAACTCCTGTATTCGAACCAGCCCATCCCCCATCCTATTCCCCTCTGTCTTTATGTCTCTATCAGTCTATTTTTTAATTTTTTGTCTTGTCTGTCAGTGTTATTCCCTTTTCTATCGGAACTTATTTTTTTCCTGAGTTCATACCGACTCTATTTCTAATAGTTTCTCCTTATATGCTTCTTAGGTTACCATGGCAGATGAAACAAACACAACAAAGGTGGAATCATCTGATGTCAAGCCTTTAGTTTCTGGATCAACATCAAACCCACCCCCTGCACCATCCTCCCAGAATTCCGGAAGTGGTGGCAACACAAAATCAGCATCTCAGAGTTTGGTAAGCAAATAGCCATCAGCACTGAATGTAACTAGGCTCTTTTCATAATACTATTATACTGTATTAATAGTTAACAAAAGAATTATTTTTTATAGAAGGTGGTCATTTGAATGTCAGTGCATAAATTGCACCCACAAAGGTCGGAAACATGAAGCGGAAGAAATTTAACAATTTATTTTCAATTTTTTTATTTATCAATGGTAAATTTAAGGAACTGCAAAGAAAAGAAATATTTTTATGTAATAAAAGAAGTCAGGTCAGTCCTGTGAAACAAGTTACTATGTATGTTTACAATAATTATAAAACTAGATTTCAAGTGTTTTCAAACCACCTGTGGAAAATCAGAAGCTGGTTATAATTTAGATTTAGGGGCTTGACAAGTTGTTAGTGTGCTGAAGCCCCAATAAAAAAAAGATTTAGTGTGACGAATTTCAGATGCAGATACATTAGCAACTGTGTTCTGGTAAATGTATACTCAATGTCTTTTCTCAAAAACTGACTTTGACAAAACTTAATTTTCTTGTCTTTCATTGTTAATAAAAAAAAAAATTGTTTGGAGCACTTTTTAGTTCCCAAATAATACTCTTCTTTAATTTGGAATTTATTTTTACATATATGAATATTGTCATAACTGTCTTCTGTGGCATACTTACATTTTTATCTAAAATATTTGTGTCAAATCATTTTTTTTTCGAATACTTTCCAGAAACCAAATTATGCACTCAAGTTCACTTTAGCAGGGCACACCAAGGCTCTATCATCAGTCAAATTTAGTCCAAGTGGAGAATGGTTGGCAAGCTCATGTAAGTTTTGATGTATTTACTCAATTGTAAATTTTGAAACTAAACAAAAAAGTTTGAAAAAATGAAGACGAGGCTATTCCAATAGCTTATCATCATTGTGTCTCTGTACCCTTGTAACCTCAGATAAATGTAAAATTAATTTATCATCATGTAAAGTCAAATTGTATCTGCTTTCCATGAAAAAAATGACTTTTGAAAGCAATGCGTTGATTTTTTACTAAGTGCTTTTTATGTATTTATTTGTAGAGTAGTTGATCTAAGGTTTTTAATTTATTAGGAAAAAAAAGGATAATTTTTAAATAGACGTCAACATCTTTTTCTCTCTGTTTCAACAAAATTTCGTATAATGTGATGCTATGTTCAAAGTTTTCTAAAAATTAATTGCTGTAAAAAATGGATACAGTCAAACATAGTACTCAATACACCTGGCTTAGTCGTAGTACTATGTAAAGGGGTTAAGTAATGAAAACCAGTTTTATTCAACGATTTTTAACATAAAGGATTGCAAAATATATATACTTAAAACCTGTATAAATCCTTTTCAGCTGCTGACAAGCTTATAAAAATTTGGGGAGCATATGATGGCAAATTTGAGAAAACCATCTCTGGTCATAAGTTGGTAAGCTCTGTGCATTTGTGATTTATTATAAATTTAAATAAAAAAAAACAACTTTTTTTTTCATGTTATATTTCTGGAGGCCAATACATTTGATTGGTTATGGATGCCATTTTTCAGTTATTTTCCTTTTTTTTCTGGTTTCTTTTAAGCAAGAGAAATTTAAAGAACACATTAATATGATTCTATAAGCAATGAGAATTCAGTACCCCTAAATAACACCTTTTCTATTTGTTGCTTTACGCGAGAATACAGCGCTAGGAATTTCTGTTGTTTTTTTCTTTTTTCCAGAAATTTTCAGTGGCATCCCTGATTATTACATTTTTAATTGTGAAGTTTGGTTTTCTTTAAAAAAAAAAATGGTTAAACCTTATCATGAAACATAAAAATGCACCTTATTAGTAGTACTGAAAATGAAAAGGAAGAATAAAGTAAAAGTCGTTGAACTTCTACAAAGTGGTCCAAAATGGTTGGCCCTCTGAGTTGAGTTAGTTTGCAGTAAAATATTAATTTCTATTCCACAAAACAAGCCAGGTGTTTGTTTGTTCCTCTTCTCCAATCCAACATTAATTGAACTTGACAAATTTTAAGGGAGCATGGAGGCATTTTAAGAACTTTTTTGCCACAAGTAGTCTAGATTAGTCCGGATATTTTGAATTGGTCTCCACAGGGACAAAAAATAACTTGAAATTGTCCAAAGTTATGAGTTTCCAGTATATTTACAAAAGAGGGATAAAATTGGAAATCTATATCTAATATGGTTTGAATTAAACAAATTTTTTAATCATCTAATTCTGAATTACTTTGACTCCACTGCTTATGTCTCGTGTCTAGGGTGAAAGAGTCAGATGTTACAATATTCACCTTTTAAAAGATGTTGCTGTTTTAAACAAGACATTTTTCCAAGCTTCCCCACGTCAAAATTTCATAAAAGTATTACTATTTTGTGAAGAGATATTAAAATTTTCGTCGATTCAAAATATATACTTAAGTGATAAAAAAGAAAAACTACATCCTTAAATGGCATTTTCTCAAAAACTTAATTTCCGACTTCGGACTGCTTCACCCTGAACTCAAGACATTTGTTTTGCATCTCTGATATCACGCAAGCAAACAGTTTGACTCCATGTATTTTATTTACGATGGAATTGGTTCGTATTGTTTACTCACAGAGTCAGTTGAAATCTTAAAATACATTTTAATGTATTGACGAGAGTTACCATGGGGCTAGAATGTGTTCAACAAGGTTAGAAGATATTGAAATTCATTAAAACAGACACAAGCATATTAAGTTATGTAAAGATGCTCTTTAATTGCAAACCAATTGACCATCTGTGCATAGAAGAATTAAAATGGTAACGTTTCCTTGATTTATATGTATGTGACTTTCGGATGTTGCAGTTTATACATTTTTTTTCTTTTCTCCTACTTCTCAGGGTTTGAGTGACGTGGCCTGGTCAACAGACAGCAAACTCCTGGTCAGCGCGTCAGATGACAAGACATTAAAAATATGGGACTTTGCCTCTGTAAGTTACGCAGCTCTCTGGCTAACCGAAAATATTGAAGCTGCCCAAGCACACAAAAAACAAATATATAGAATTTTCAAGTATCATTGTGCTTTTTGTCTAAGGGCTTACGAAATGGCTCCTATAACTTTTCAGATTATCAATCAACAACTTTTTGTAGCTTCTCAGCAAATATGTGTCAAAATAAAAGATGCTTGTTGAATGCCTCATTTTAAACTGTTATTTTCATAAGTACATAAATGTACCCTAATGTTTTCTACAACATGATTGTAAAAATATTGTGTGCATCTCTTAAAGTAATAAAGTTTTGTTATATATATGTAATGTTTCTTTTTTTTTTCTTGCACAGGGCAAGTGTTTAAAAACGCTAAAGGGCCACAGCAACTATGTGTTCTGCTGTAACTTCAACCCACAGTCCAACCTTATAGTCTCGGGCTCGGTGCGTCTTTTGAATGTAGCTGAAATTTTTAAGTTTATTCACATTAAAAAGATCAGAAAGACATCCGTGTTCTATTTACAGCCTTGAATATGGTAGGCTGACAAGAAGTTGAGATTTTGCTTATTATGAATGGACAAAGATTTGTCTTTAACAGCTATATAAATACAGTTGTCTCCAGATAACTCAAACTTTTATAACCTGAATACTTAATCATTTCTAATTTTATTTTTTGTTAATGGTGCCGATCTTATTTCTCTTTTATGAAATATACTGGTGTGCATAAATCAAAGTTACACCTTGCTGTGGTGGGGTTCAAAATATCCAGACTGGACCGTAGACAACTGTAAACCCTTTTTTAGTGTATCGTTTCTAAACTTAAATTTTTTTATCAAAACTTTTATAAGCGTAACAAGAATTAAGTTACAACTGAAAATTAAATTTTCATGCTATGACAGTATTCTTTTATGCTTTCACAATTTCTTATATATTTAGAAAAAACATTTTTACTTTGTTCAAGAAGGATTAGAAAACCCCCCATCTCTCTGGCCATATTTGGAAAGAGACCCAGAAGTTTAATTTTGGAATATTACTGTGTACACTATATTGTTTAGGTTGGTATTGTTAAAGAAAAACAAAAGCCTTACCTTTTTTTACACTGACTAATTTGTTGAAAAACATAAAGTATTTAGTTCTTGATTAGTTAAAATTTGTGGAGTTAACATACTTCATAATCATTTTCTCTCCCATTCCTCAGTTTGACGAAAGTGTTCGTATCTGGGACGTCAAGACAGGAAAGTGTCTAAAAACACTGCCAGCTCACTCGGATCCAGTTACCGCTGTATGTGGCCATTCTAATTATTCAATCTGACATATTTTAGGGGCAAGGTTGTTTAGGTATTATCACTTAAGGATATGATTAATAGATGTGCACATAATGACAGAATTGTGTTGAAGAACACCAGAAGAAATGTCGGGCAAACCATAAACCAAGATGAAGTATCCCTAGCAAGTTTTGAGTTAAGGCCTTTTTAGAATAGAGTTTCTGAAAATTATTAGTCAGTGTGTCGAAATTCTGACTTGTACCAGATTCATCTTGGTCACCAAGCCCAATTTAGGATTGCAAATTAAGAATTTTTGACATTAGGAAACACACACCTGTAGCAACTAAGTGTTATCTTTTATAAAACTAATTTGAAACCCACTTTAATCAACAAATAAGAAGTGAAACTAAATAAAATTGTGGGTATTTACTTAGCCTATTTTTCTGCTATGTCTGTCTCTTCTATCAGGGATACAGCTATCTGAGGTTAGAATATATCAGGGGAAAATTGTTTGATTTCCTTTTTTTTGATATTTTTGTGATAGAATACATGTACAAGGCTATTAATAGTGTAGAATTTTCTCAATTTTGTTTGGGGTACTTTACAGAGACCCTCGCTTTCAACAAACCTTGGCTTCAATGAACATTTGATTCTGAGAAGTTTGTTGGATTCAAGGTCCCCTGTAAATATGTATCTTTTCGTTTGTTTTTTTTAAATACAATTTTCCAGTAATTGAATCATTAGCCCAGTCATAGGCATAAATCATATTTGTTATGCTAACCTTAGATAATTTTATCTTTCATTGCCTGCAATATTTTTGTTTTCAGGTACATTTTAATAGAGATGGATCTCTCATTGTCTCCAGTAGTTATGATGGACTGTGGTAAGTCTATAGAAATGGTTCTTGTAGATGTATTGATTTCAGCTTTTGATGTTTCACCATTTTCAAAATGTACGTACCTTGCATTAAATCCCTGGGTCTAGAGTAGATCTAGCCTAGGCTAGCTTTCATCACTTCTCCGACTACCTTCCTAGATCTAGTGGTCTCAATAGGCTCTTTGAGGTTATCTGGTCTAGCTCTAAATATTGCACTGTTTTACAGCAACAGACTGCGTAATGTCTACTATACCAATAATTTAATCAAAATTATAATTTCGCCTCTTGCAAATCCTGGAAACCAAGTTCAAATTATTAACTTAAAAGGTGCTAATTTTTTACTTAAAATCTTATTTCACCTGTTCACGTTTCCCCCTGTAAATGGATAAAGTCAACCTTGCAAAAAGTCAACACTTTTTTTCAGTCAAGAGGTGGTGACTTTATCCGGATTCCACTGTATTTATTCAAGTAGACCTGCATTTTTTCAAAAGATTTTCCTGGAGGAGAATGCCGCTAGATCTGCCCTCTCCCCTTCCCCTTCCCAGAAAGGGCAACCTACCTGCTTTTGTTGTAGTATAGCTCATAATTTCATGGTAGTTTACAAAGAGTTCTATTTAAATTTCATATAAAGAAATTGGTTGTTTAATACAAGATGAATTATTTCTGAAAGTGGATCTCTAAATATATTTGTGAGGCAACCAGTTCAATCTGTCACGTTTCCCAGGCTAAGGTTTGTTAAAGCCTTCCAAATTAACCATACATTGAATAGGATGGGATAAATAGAAAAACTAGAGTGATGATTTTTTCAATGTCTTAAACAGCATAAATTAGATTTAGAAAATACTCTGAAATAAAACTCAATATTAGTACAGCGGACTGACCTGAACTCTGAGAACTCAAATTTATGGATAACTTGAACCTGTTTTAGGATCCCAACTAGTATTTTTTTCTTTGTCAACTATCCGTAACTGGAAGTTCTGATATTTCGAAATGAATGGGCTGTTCCCAAGCACTTGGACTTAAGGGCACTACACTGTAGTATTGTATGGCTGGTTTACACTTACAAATTGAAATTCTCATGATAGTTATCAATGTATCTTCAGCTGTCTTTACTGCATCATATCATTCTTCAAGTTAATGGGCAGTCCACGACTATGGGGTCTGTTGTATCCATTTCTCTGTTTCACCCAGGGCCCATCGGGGAGTCCTGTGGCCACCATTTATGCATATTGAAGGCAGTCCTGCCATGTTTTGAAAGGAGTATTTCATGTGAACCAGTATTTCTTTTTGGAGTTTATAATCAATGGTGTGCCCTGTGATGGAATATGTTCTATCCAGTTTGCCATTCTTCCATTGTATTACTCTATATCCTATGTCCGTTCAAAGCGTAAAAATCCGTAATGTGCGTCTTTTGGCCACGCGCGCTTGCCATCATGAACTTAGTTTGGTCAAACCGGAAAAATCCGTGACACCTTTTGCTGACCTGAAAATGCCAAACCGTAATTTTCCGGAATCTCTCCATTACTCCAGTGTTAAAGGTACGTTATTTTACGCATTGGACGCTCTTCGAGAGCGACCCCTTGCAAATCATGATTACGGTTTGAACGCTGTTCAGCGTGCACAATAATTACGCTTGTTTACGCATTGGCTGTATGTTCTACTACCAAGTATTGGCATTCACTTGATTTAGTGTCACAAAGTGTCTCCGGCGCATTTTATTGCTATTTGAACTTCATTTAATTTTTTTATATATTTACGTCTAACGCTGCTACTATAGAATCTAGGCAAGAATCGCTCAAGTAAGAATTTTTGTACCCGATAAAATGCCGACATTTGTCATTTACTTATCAAAAAATAAAATTTATCTAGCTTTATTGCCGTGCTTAACGGTAGATCCATGTTTGTTTCAACGTTATCATTGTATCTGAGACAAAAAAAAATAAATAATCGTACTACGTTTTACAACTATTAAGGGCAACCAAGATTCACTTTCAATTAAAAACGAGTAGCAGATCGGTGGTATTAGGGGGTGTCATACCTTATTAATATTATTTACCACTTCTCGATTTTAATGGGTTTTTTAAACATTAATTGCCCATAATTAGTAAGAGACTTTCCTATCTTTTGCACAGTACTTGCGCTTAAAGGATTGCTCCGACCTCCAACCCTCTTACAATTGATCATGCTGCCAAGGTGTTGCTAGCTCCTTGTACTTCTGGTTTTAGGTCTGTAAAAACACTGGGAGAAGGGAAACCCTTGTTCAACAGTGCTCCAATAGTTTTGGTCGAGAACAGTATCATGTCTTAAGTTAATTGCAGCTGAATAGCCAGATGTGACTGATAATCTTCTGCATCCAACCTTTGACACGCCTCTGTTAAGCTGTGGTCATCTAACACACACGTCCATGATTATCAGTGATATTTTTGATAAAGTAATTCAGGCATTGCACTGCTGCTAAGGAAACAAAGCAGTTCTTTATAAACTTGAAGTACAGACATCTGGTATTGAATAGTGGGCTGGCTTGCATTTCTCGATCTTTCAAACGTGTCTGTGTATCGTGTTCAATCTGTCTATCCAGGCACTAATAACCTTTGCCCTCACAAGCCATGTTTCCTTCAACCAAATACTTGCTCTTTTTCAATGTAGTTTGCATGAACGTAATTTACTTGTATAAAACAAAGCTACTTTACTTAAGATCAAGATAATTTTTAGTGTATACCCCGTACATTTATAGCATGATTTTAACTACATGCATACTTTCCATTTTCATTTTTCATCTACAGTTTTTTTTGTTTCTAATAGCGACACTTAACGTGAGGGTTTATAGTTTCCAATTTGTATGTTGTCGAATTCTATTGAAATACACAAGTAGGTGTATGCTTTGTTACTATATTCTGAGTAGTGTAAATGGTTTTTGCATAATAATTGTATTACACAAGTCGAAGATTTTTATTTAAACGATTTAGGACGTATAATTATGAAGACAAACGCATAAAGTAAGACGCACCAACTCCATCTACAAAAAGTGCGTAATTTATACAAGATAGCACTCTTGTTATGTTATAAATAATCAAAATTAATTAATGAAACAATTCAATCGTTGAAAATGACTGTTTCAACTTGACGTGTTAACAATTTTTGCGGCGTTTTTTAAAAAGTTGCACGGATTACATAGATATCAATGGTTTTCAAGGTTTATGTGA
>BMAT01004955.1:21780-33839 GCA_019649035.1 Elysia marginata
GGCAAAATAAGCTTCACCCTAAAGTAAAAACAAACAAATAGAATAAGGGAGTAGAGTAGAAGATAGAAGCACCGGTACCGGTCAAATTAAAAACCCATAACATTCACTATGTTTTTCAAGCAAATTAAACGGCCATTTGCTAGTCCCTAAAATCTGCCAGTCAAAACGTTATTAATGGGGTGTCTAAGGCATCCAAATCTGCCTCAAGGTGCACATGGGTAAGTCTGGCTTGCTGGACGAAACCAAATATAAAGTCAAACATTGTTGTTGTTTTCACTGTGAGAGCCAATGCACGATTTTTGCATCTACGGGTTGGGGCTGGAGCGCGAATTACGGTCTATTCCGGTTGGACCTCCTGCGGCCGAGGTCAATTCTCACAGGTTTTCTGTGGTCAAAGCGGAAAAAAGCGTAAACTTTTCGTTCACTTTATCTTTATCTGTAACATATTTGAAACAAGCAATTGATTTAAAACTCCAGAAATATGTGCAGCAACCTATCTCTACTCCCCATGCAAAGTTCTCCATGATTTTGAAACTAAATGAACAAGTTATTTATGTTTTCAAAAAAGTACATTTTCCACAAAATTCGCCTGTTGTTGCAAAAATGGACAAAATCTTAAGTTTTGCATCATATATTAGAAAAATTATTTTTTGTACCGTCAAACTTTTCAGACAGCATTGCACTATAAATTTTCGGCTTTTGCTCACCTAACTTTGAATTATCTAGTGTTAACAGTTTTTATACGGGAAGTCCAAACAAACCACTAAAAACGTTAAAAATCCTGAACGTTCTACGACAAATTGTGCCGGCGCGTTCTGGCCAAGGAGGTGGATTACGCATTTTTACGGTTTGGTCGGATTGAGACTTAATTTTTCAGCATCGCTGAACGGACAAAGGATATGCAATCTTTTTGTTGGGAATAAAAAAATTATCAGTTTAAATGTACAACAAGTATTTTGATAGATTATAAAAAGTTTCCTATTTTTTGTATTATATAGAAGCTGACTGCATTTTATATTAACGTAATAGAATGAAATTTAGTCTTTGAACAATAGCCTAGTGTTAAAGTGGTCTTTATCCATTTGTTTCAGTCGTATTTGGGACACAGCATCAGGCCAGTGCTTAAAAACACTCATTGGTGAGTAGAGCCATCTTAAGTTTATGTTAGTTCCTATGAAACACTACATTACAGCAAAACAAAAATTCTAGGGACTGCAATGGCTCTGACCTGTATCTATATCACAACTTGGGAAACACCAATCTCTCCCACCTCCCTAATTGGAGATTGCGCATCTCCTTGTGCAGCACATAGGAAAAAAATATTGCACAGCTTAAATAAAATGCTTTTAGACCATTTTGACACACAATGATTTGCACTGATAAGTAGATAGAGGTCAGAACCATCATCATATTGGTTTTGATCTGAACAAGAAGGTAATTTCGATAAGGAAAAACTCATTTGGTACAAAAAGCCTTTTTGGAGTAACCTTTTTTATTTCGGTCAAAACAATATAGGCTCTAGGGATTTCACTGTATTTATATTTAATTACTTGTGTAAATGTTGTTCAGAAAGTTAGAAATATTAAAATCATGTTTTGAACAGCAAATTAATTTTGGGAAGTATGGAAACATTTTAACATTTACAGGGTTGAAAGTTTTCCAATTTTTGCAGGAATTCCAATTTTCAGCGGTCTTTTTTTAAGCTACAAAGGCAGGAAAATTTGAAAAAAAATAAGACTTAAATGTTTAAAAACCTCAAAACTTAAAGATTCATATAAAATCAAACACTTCTTTAGAGTGGAGTTGTGTAGACCCTATTACAGTTGTATCTCAAGGATGCAAGTTTTCCAATTTTAACAGGAATTCCAATTTTTTAGCAGTTTCTTTAGTAACAAAAAAAAGCAGGAAAATTTGAAAAAAAAATTAAGAATTTAATTGTTAAAGAAAACTTCCAAACTTCAGCTTCATAGAAAATTAAACACTTCGTTTGAATTGGATAGATCTGTAGGCCCTAGTAGTTTAGTTTTATCTACTTTTTTTAGTTGATCTATCAAAGATTTTATGGGGCCAGCTATTGGTCATCAGTACCATGTGGAACACTTTATAGAGCTATAGTTCTGAAGACATACCGTCATAAGAAATTTATTAGGAACCCTAAATTTACAATTTTTCTTGTCCATGTTTTCTTGTATTTGATATATCTATCTTTGTTTTTTAAATTGATTTTTTTTTCTTCAATTTCCTATTGTCTACGTTAACCATGTTTTTGAAAACTTGTATGAAAAAAACTGTGTAGCTTTTATTTTGTCAAGCGCTTTGAGACTTTAAATTATTGTAAAAAGCGCTATATAAATTTAGATATTATTATTATTATTATAGGTGTTTAAATTTTCCGGCTTTTTTTTTGTATAAAGCGCTTGCATCGCTGGTATCTACCTTTTTGTTTGGTCCATCAAAATTTTTATCAAGGGCACCTATGGGTTATCAATATCAGTGCCAAGCATAGCCCTTAATGATGTGTTAAAATTTTCCTGCTTCTTTTCGCATAAGCTGCTTGCATCCTTGCATTTAAATAAAATGGTGATTATGCTGTGATAAAGATATGTCATTGAATTGTGAAAGTATAAGCCTTGAGAATTATAATAATGACTTCATTACTCAATTAACATACAAAGCGCATATTAAATGTTGCATATTTTGTGCAATCTAAACCAGGTGAAAATTTCTTGAAGTGCAAAACATGGTCTCATTATAATCATCCATCCTTTTTCATCTCATGCATTCAGAGTTTCTTAATTTCTCTGAATTGTTTTTTCTTTATCCATCTTAGATGATGATAATCCTCCTGTTTCCTTTGTAAAGTTTTCTCCCAACGGCAAATATATTCTGGCTGCCACACTGGACAAGTGAGTTTACTCTTATTCATTGTCAAAAGATTAAAAACTCTTAGTAAAAGCAAATCAGTTAAGAGAAAAAGGAATCCCTAAAAAAAAAACAAATGAAGACTGAAACTTCCGTATCATGAAAAGTGATGGTCAAATGATTTTTTTTAAAATTATGCCACCATAACTAAGTGTAAAAATACTATTTGTAATTGATAAGGCCTTGTATAAGGTTTTTTTTTCGTCAGAGAAATGTGTTTTTGCTGAAGGGGATGAAATTGTATAAATGCGAGCACATTCTGAGATCTTTAAAATATCCCAGGGTAAGACACTTTTAAAGATGGGAGAATAAAAAACCCTCTGACAAAACTATGGGAAAATGCTTCTGACTGGAAGAGAATATTTCAGTTCAGGATATGCTACGACCACGACACAGCCGTCAATTGCTAGGAACAAATGAATCAAGGGGAACAAAAAATTACTAATACCACCCCAATGTTTTGCAGTAATGACGTAAAGATTTATATAGATTTTGCTGTATATATAGCCACTCCAAATGAACCAAGTGTTTCATCTCAATTTTGATATCTGAAAGATGAATGCTTGTTACCGGTAGCCCTATGGATTAAAAGTTCTTACATATAACAAAAAACATGGGATGGTTTTTTTAAAATTTTTTTATTTTTTGATGATTTGAAATTGGAAAAAAACCCCACAAGTTTTGAATTCAGTTCTATTGAAAAGTGTCTCACTGATGGCTAATCTTCCAATAAGAACAGCTGAGAACATAATCAATTTAACATGTTTTCACCTCCTTACAGCCCTCTATTTAACTGACATTTAGGAGCTACTGAGACTGCTACATATATCTGTGGAATATTTTATGTGCATTTGAAGCATAAAAAAAGGTAATGCTTGTCTTTTAGCCAAGCGGTCCTAGAAAAATAAGTATATTACTCAAAGTGGAAAAATAAATAATCAATTTTAATGAAGCACATAGGCGCATTGTGGCCGAGGATGTACGTTTTTTTCAGGGTTTGGTCTTCTATAGACCAAATTAATTTTACAGACTAGCTGAATGCTTAAAGGCTATACTAAAAACTTATCCTCCATTTCATTTTCTTATTCCTCAGCACTCTAAAACTATGGGACTATTCTAAAGGAAAAGTAAGTAATATTACAAAGCTGTCCAATTTAGGCAAAAGAAACTTTTTTTATTTCTAAATTTTGTGTAGACTTGATGTAGTAAAATATTACTCTGAGGACATTTGACTTGCTTTTTTCTGGATTATTGGCGAGGAAATGCATGAAGGGTTTTGAGGAAAACCAATACATATCATATCAAAATGTCATTTTCATTTTTATTTGATCTATGAGAAAAAGTAAACAATTTATTTTTTCAGTGAAAATGTGTTGTTTTTTTTTAAGTTCCAAAAGGGGATATGTCCGTTATGTAACTTTGCATTGCACAATTTTCGAATACCACCAAACCCAATTTATTTCTTCCACTCATTAAATTATCCAAAAGTTGGCTATTGCAAGCAGAACGTTTTTTTTTACACAACTGGAAAGCAAAATCAATGGACTAAGATTATTCTGCGCTAAAAGGAATCACTCATGAAATGAAATAGTGCTACTACATTCCTTCTCAAAATTTTTGTTCTAAAAAAAATCAACTGACTTTTCTTGATATGTTTTATCTGCATTTGTGTTGTCACGCTACTCTCTACTAACGCAATGTCTCAGAGAACGACCAAAATGAAACTGAGCCACCTGAATTGTCTCTGCTAATTGACTCATCATTTCCACGAGTTGTGATACTGACATTGAAAATAATAGTTAAGCCAAAATTTATTGATTTAGAGTATTGTAAACCATGTTAGTATAGAGCAAAGAAGCTGCTTAATGCAGTTTTTGACTCAAAGATAGACCTTTATGTTACCAGAGTGAGGATGTGGAAATTTTTGTTTTATTTATCAATATACATAATTATCAGATAAAAGACATAATTATTTTGGTTGCAATTTTAAGTGAATTTGAAAGCAAGAGATAAAACAAAAATGATAGTTTTACTGATTATTCACATGTCTATTTACATGATTTCACGGATAAAAAGGAGTTGTACTTACTTATCATGCAAATCTTGTATGTTTTCTTTCTTTCTTTTCTTCCTTGAACAGTGTTTAAAGACATACCAAGGCCATAAAAATGAGAAATACTGTGTGTTTGCCAACTTTTCAGTCACAGGAGGCAAGGTAGGGGAATTTTAAATTTTCTTAATTCTTTTTTATAGTGATCTAGTACAGAAAAGGCCACATCCTTATTATGTTTTAATATATATAATTCTATAGTGTTAGACACAAAGGTCAATTAAGCAAAAGCTTTATTTTTACACAATTCGGAGGACAGTATTTTCTATCCACATGGTTATGTGTAAAAGAATAGTTTTTGCAGTTTATGATTCAACTTTGACTTACAGGGCCTACTTTTCATTTCTGTCCAACAGGTCAAATTTAGGATTTTAGTCATTCTAAGCAATTGTCAAGGAGCATATTATGCCTCCCTCTCCCTATTTTTTAGAGTCCGTTGAAAATTTTTTTTTTACAATGCATATAATACGTTCCCTTTTTTAAAAACTAGATTGAAAAATGGATGCAAAAGAATTGAATTAATAATCGTAACTTGGTTCACTGCAAGATGTTGTTCAAACTTACCATTCGAATATCAATGGAAAAATGAATGAGGGGACATCTTAAACTGGGAGCATAAAAGAAATAAAATTCGATCAGTTTAATATGAAAGATTCACTGGACCTAGTTTGCAGGTATTGCCGCTGAGAATTGTTCAGTTTCTCTAACTTGTTGTTTCCTGATATTTTTTTTCTCCCAGTGGATTGTGTCTGGGTCAGAAGACAACATGGTCTACATCTGGAACTTGCAAAACAAAGAAGTTGTTCAGAAGTTAGCTGGTCACACTGGTGAGCTCAAATTGTGGTACCATGCTGATAATGTATGAAGATTTTACAAGGGCTTGGAAGTTTTTATTGACAACAAGATTATAGCCAGGAATTCTGATTTTGAAAAATCTTTTTGTGCATTTATCTTTGGTCCCACATCAAGGAAATTAGCTAAATGAAGAAAATTTATAAAATGGACGAAAAGTCCTTAAACTTTAAATTCTTGCATATCTGGCTTAAGGTTGTTGTTTTTTTTTGTACACAGATTTTTTAATCCTAAGAAAACTGAACCTATCTGCCGATCAGTTCTAAAGAAAAACCACGACATTTGAGCTATGTACTGAGTGACAGTCCCGGAATAGTTTCATATCTTGATTTAATTATAATAGTGTTAGGTGGTATACTTCATTGATTTCTTAAATTTTTTCCTGCTTTTTGTGTGTAAGCTGCCTACATCCTTAAGTCTAACTTTGATGCAAACAAAAAAAACATTAAATTCAGTAGCTCAGTCATACAATATTCATGCTTATTTGTAAAACTGAAACACTTATCTCGTTTATGGGCAGTTTTGAATTCACGTTTTTCAAGTGCTAGATAGTGACAGGTTAGTTTTTCCATAACCTCTGAGAGTTTTGGGTTTTAAATAAAGGAATAAAATCCAGCATCTTCAACTCAAAACACTTTTACACACACATCAAACCTTTGCTTAATACCTGAAACAATTTGACATTCTATAAAAGAGGGTGACAAAATCTACCTGCAGTTTTGCTCAGCTCAGAGGAGTTTTATGTATAGACTTCCCGCAAACTGAGCCTCTTGCAGAATTGTGATATTATGACACATACATTTTGTTGAACAGCTTTAAGGTTGTGAAGAAAATTATTTTTATGCCTCATTTCAGGGATGTAAAACAGTCAGTTTGAAGCTAATTTCAGTAAATCTGTTAGTTTGAAGCTGATTTCAGCTTTGCTGTCCTCAAATTTGGGGTCTAAGCTCAAGTTTTTATTTTCTTCTCAATTTTAGTGGTTGCAAGACATATTTATGTTTTCTAGTGCATTGGCAACATAATGTCTCACATTCTGTCCAAATGAGTCATAAGTCAAAGGGCTTAGTTTTAAGATAAAGGCCTCCAAAGTTTAGTGGGTGTTCAGAAGACAGAATTTTTTTATTTAGGTATTGGTGCTAAAACCATTTCTGAACAGTTCAGTTTTCACTTATGATTCATGTTGAAATTTTGAGCTTCATGTGTTTATTTTTAATCGGTATGGTTGCTAAGGACAATACACCTTTACGTTTTTCTAAACTTAAAAGGCAATTTTCTCGACTTTCTAAAATTTCACAAGTCCTAACATTGCCGACTTCAAATAGCTATACAAAAACATGATAGAATTTTTATGTTTGTTGTATTTGAAAGTCAAGAAAATAAGCTTTCCTGTAATACCAAGAACTGAATATTTTCCAAGTTTGACTTAAGACTCAGTTGGACTGGTTGCAACACTTATATACCTCTACAGGTGTATCATGTCGTTGCCCCCAATTTAGCTTTCCTGTCACATGTAAACAAATTTAGCAATCTTGTGTCCCACTATAATTTTATCTTTTAGTTTTAAACTATCAGTTTCTGTTTTTAATATGAACTTCTTTGATTTTTTCTCCCCTCACCTCACCCTTACTCACAGACGTTGTTCTAAGCTGTGCATGCCACCCTACAGAGAATATCATCGCTTCAGCCGCCCTCGAGAACGACAAGACAATCAAACTGTGGAAGAGTGACACGTAGCATTGCCACTTTTTAAAAAAAAATTTTTTTTTACCATTGTAACTTAAACACTGCTTAGGGCTTTAACGCTCAACTTGAGAGATAAAACTGTGTGAAAGAGTGCCGGCTGAAAGAAAAGAAAAAAAAGCAGGTAAATGAATAGAAACTTTTATTGTTTGTGTTAGAATTTACCTCGCAGCCAATTTAAGAATGATATTTTATTTGGGTGTATTAGTAACGAAAAAAATAAGAATCTGAAATGATTTGAGAATTTTTAGAGTGTGAAAGAATAAATAGCTCAAATTTAGGAGTAGGATAACGTTTATCCTGTTATGACGTAGAGCAGCTCTTACAATAATGATTATATCACATTATTTTTTTTTGTGGTTGAAATAGCTTTCATAATTAATTGGCAGTGAATTCTAAATTTGTCATTTGTAATTTTTGTACATAGTAAAAAAAGTGAATGATCTAAAGAAACATGTACTAAAGGAATAACATCAAAAAAATTAGGCACCCTTCATACTTTGTTTGGAATCCTGTGTGTCACTTGCACAGAAAGAGGTTGTAAGTTACAATAAATATCTAACTTTGGCAAAAGCCAACTAGAAAAGAAAAAGCCACTCGCAGGACAATTAAATTAAGATAAGTATTGTTAAGAGATGATAACTGTCTTTAAAAAATTGAATATAGCATTGCCTCAGTTAACATTTGTTGTTTCTCTATTTTCATCATAAAAACCACAGCTGGCACTGATTTTGAAATCTAAGAAACAATATCTATGAAGAGCTACATAAATTTTAGGGCAACCAGGGTAGCAAAAGTGGTAGTTTTCAACTTCACAATTGCTGCACCTTCAAAGTTTTAATAAATTTATAATTTACTTTTGACGTATGTCCAAAATGACGAGAAATCTTACTCATGAAGGTCCATCCCCCAAGGTTACATAAATTGTAATGTTTTCATTTGTTTTAACTCCAACAGAACAGCACAAAAGCAATTTGCATAGAGATTATAAAAAATCGGTTTGTGAAATTTGACTTTTATGCACAAAATTGTTATCCATTACACTACAATAAGGTGCGGGGGTTTTTCGAAAAAATTTTGGTTTGGTTGGAAAGTTGACAAATATAAATTGACTAGATGAGTCATACAGAGGCAAAGTCTGCACTTATAAATTGACAAGAGCACTTGAAAGGACATACAACATTTAATGGAAGCATTTCTCATTAAAAAAACGGGTGAAAACATTAACATCAATTTTTTTTCAGTTTTTATCTCCTTAATTTGGTTGAGCATAAAAATTCTAAAATTCTTGATTTTTTTTCAAGTATTATACACAATATCACTTGATGTGGTGTTTTTTATAGATCTATAATACAAAAAAAAAAACGTTCAGGAAAAAAAACAGGATTAAAAGTTAATAGATGATATTCTCAAACATATGTATGTAAAGATATGCCAAATATGAATTGAGGAGAGGATAAATCATTTGAGAAAAGGTATAAACGGTGGTTATGTTTGTGAGCAAATCGGTCTTAAACCTCCATGGTGAAATATTAATCTTCGACACTAAGTACGACTCTCTCTTCTCTGAAACTTGAGCGAAAACCGAACTTTTGATCAGCCACTAAGAATATTGTTATGTATGAGTATCCTAGCCATGAGCAGAATTTGTGGTTCAGTTCTTAAGCCTTGTAGCTTTTGCAAAACCAAAAACAGTCTCCACTCTAACCGTAGGAGCCACAGATACAAATCTATTTAAGGGCCCTGACAGAGTAAACGCCTCAGTTGTCTCCATTTTGCACTTGCAGTCAATTGAGCTCCACAAAATACACACTACACACCTAGCGGTCGTAAACGCTTTAAATTTTATTGCAGCTGCAAGTGAATTCGCACCACAATTTTTCATCTCACCTGCTCCGCGTTGGCTAGTAGTAGTACTAGTCACAGTCCATTTGCAAATAAAATCAAGCAGCATAAAAAACATACTTCAATTCCGCTTGGGCACCAAGTCCGCACCACCTCTTGTAGGGCCTTAAGAGAAAATGATTGCTTAAGAAAGGATAAAAATGTTCAGCCATAGTTTCTTCAAAGGATGAAACATTGTTGCTGGAATCAAGAAATCTCACTACTGTACTGTATTTTGTGTTATGAAAGGAAATTGCTTGTCTATGATGAAATTGGGCAGGGCTTTGGCTGAAGTTAAAAAAATTACATGGTTTTTTTACACTAAAAAATGGGTAGGCACAACACTGAATATACAGTAATCTTGAAAGGACTTCTCTGTATAACTCATTGTTAATGTAAATATATGTCAAATGAGTTTTTTCAGTCTTTAATGTCCTAAACGACGAATAGCTTCATATGACTTGCACCTGCTTCAAATGATAGATGTGCTGATAGTTTTTTTTTTTACTGATATTATGAAACAATTCCTTAACTATTTCATCCATTAATATTTGAAAAACTTCTTGGTGTTAATATTATAAATCTATGCAAAAAAACAAAACAAACGACAACATAAAACAACTCTTTATTTTTGATTCTTTGAAATTTTAAAACAGAAAGGAAAACAATATTTTGTAAAGTTCAAACTTCCAACCATGGATAATCGATTTATTGGGACTGGGGTACATGTATTTTGCCATGTAGAAATTACGCAAACTTAAACTATGTATGGAAGAAACCTGTAAAGGTTTTAATTATTTAAAATGAAATTGCAAACGCATAACTGTAAAAAATAATGCTGTTGAATTTTACTTTGAGTTTGTCAATGCTGAATTGTTTTTTTTTTCTTTTCTGTCCTTGTAAATGTTTTAGCCCCTAATGTGTTTGCATCAACCTTTTGAACAAGGGCAATATTTCTGAAAAAGAAGCATGTTGCAAAACAGTGTGAAGTAAATTTATGCATATTGTTCTCCAAGTTGTCTATGAAGGTGAATTTAATTATAGTCCAAACTTTTTAAAACCCACGGGAAAAAAATTTAGCTTTCAATTACAGTCAGGTCATATAATTTGAAGGTGAATAATTCAGGTATTCGCTAAATCCAAACTATATTTTGATTATTGATTTTATCATTATTTTGTAATGTATACCAGCTAATAAAATTTTGGATAACTTCAATTTTAGTTTTATTCCCATTGGGTGTGAAATATCCAAACTGGACTGTGTAAATTAGTAACGATGAAGGGAAATACTTTGCCAGAGTAATAAGGTATACCTGACAAGCATGAAAAAAATTTGTTTGTATCCCTCTTGGTAATTATTAAATGTTCTGCAAAAATACTTGATTCATAAAGCTGAGATTTTCAACTGGGTTGGTACGATATTACTGAAAATGATTGATTCAATCCTCCACCATTTAAAAAGAAGTGGCATCGCTGTCATTGTGTCAACCTGTTTTTTTTTTTTAAATGTTCTGGAAAAAATGCTTAATTCACAAGGCTGAGATGTTGAATGGGTTGGAATGATATTACTGATAGATTGAACCTTATGTTTAAAAAGAAGTGGCGTCACTGTCAGCCTGTTTTTTTACCCAATAGCCTGTATTTTTCAATTTATAGCTGTTAATGTGTCAATTTCAATAAAGTTCTTGTAGAAACACCCTGCTTCTGATTTTTCTCCCCTTTCTCTGTTACCCATGACTTGATAACTTGTCATTATCTCAGACTAAATAAAATTTGTTTTTAAGCAAGCGGGGGTTTTAACCATGACAAAAAGAAAAAGAAAAACAACTTATTACTTTTTTGGAAAAAGCTTGGCCTGTCGCATTTTCAGGACCAAATAGAACCCAAAATGCCTGTTTCTGCAAGCAGTTTGTTCCATTCAAAATGCAGAAAAATTTATGACACAAGGGTTGTATTACACCTTGGTAATATCCGATGCCTTGGCCTGTGCTTTGGTTTCATTTTCAAGTTGCACTTACAAAAAACTTTCATCTTATAAATTTGTAAAAAGAATATGTGGGAAAGTTTGCTACTAGCACAGAGAGGTAATTTAGGCTAATTCAACTTGTACATTGCCACAACTAGGCCTTTGTGTAATATAAAACAAACATAAAAAGAATGTGACTGTACATTTTTTTAATAATCTCCGTCTCTTCTTGCCACAGAATTATATACAATTAGTCCAGTTCACATAACAAAATTTTAACTTTGAATGATCCAAAAATCAAATTATGAGTGTACATAGTGGACCTCGTATCCAACAACCTTGGGCTTGATAAACCCTTGCATTCAACGATCTGAAATAAAGTCCTAATTTGTTTCCTTCTTTAACCTTTACAAATTTCCTTGTACAGAACAAACCTGTTTTAGAATAAATAAATAGTGGAGGCAGCCATTCAAGGAAGCGAGTCGCTTAGAGAGGCTGAGCAAGGACCTTTGCCATGAAACTCCTTTTAGGAGCGTAGTGGCAACATGGTATAAGCTATATTTCTCTAAGTGGCAAGGCGGTGGG
>BMAT01004956.1:2497-14861 GCA_019649035.1 Elysia marginata
GATAGATAGATAGATAGATAGGAATATAGACAGACAGGCAGATAGATAAATAAAAGTATAGAAAGACAGATAGATAAAGGTAGAGACAGACAGATACATAGAAAGATAGATAGATAGATAGATAGATAGATAGATAGATAGAAATTGAGGAGGCTGAGAGATGAAATGGAGCTCAAGGGTAACCCACCCAGTTAAGCTGTATCATGAGAGACAAAAAAGAAAGAGATAAGTAAAGAGATACAGAGAGAGACATCGAGAGAGAGATAAAGAGAGAGAGTGTGTGTTTGCGTGAGATACAGTAGTAAGAAATTTTTGAAAAAAGGCTTCCTAAGTTTAGCATTAACATCAAAGGCTGTTAGTGATATTGATTAACAAATGGTTACGGAAAAGGAAAAGGAAAGGACAGATGGAAACACTGAGTGTAAAGATCAATGCATAATAATGCAACTTTTGTATATATGAGAAGAAATATATGACTCTATCTAAAATAGAACAAAGTAGGGACTGTAAAAAGGAATCGTTAAGAGAGATACCAGAAAGAAACAGTCAGAGGATTGCTCGAGAGAGAGAGAGAGAGCGAGAGAGAGAGAGAGAGAGAGAGCGAGAGAGGAAGATAGAGAGGGGGAGAGAGAAACGAGTACAGACATGCAAACATAGCCAAACGAATTATTCGTCATCACATTTCTTTGAATGTGGTCCCAAACTATACTTTTTTTTTACCACGAGTGGTGTTTCCTCAAGAATGCATAATTGATAACACGGTAGGCAGTACTGATGAGAGTTGTGGTAAAATCCTCAGTGGAGTTAGTTGTTCGATGCAGATTAAAATATAAACACAGCGTTTTAACGACAGTCATTTGAGAGATGGAGGGGGGGGGGAGGAGAGGAGTTTGAGGGAGGAAAAATAATGTAAAGAGAGCTAAGGTCAGAAAATTAAACTGATAGGAACATGAACCTATAAAAACCCATACAAATAAAGGCAAATAAGACGAGATTGACAGAGAGTGAAGGAGAGAAAGAGAAAGAGAGAGAGAGGGAAAGAGAGAGAGAGACTGACAGACAGACAGAATAAGATTAAGGGTGGGCACAGATGAATAGTAAATTATCAATTAAGAACTTTAAGTTGACAGAAACAATAATTCTGTGGTGCTTTATAATTAAATTGTATTTAATAACGGCTAGTTTTATTTTTACAAAGTTTATTCATATCTTCAAACGGAGACATTCAACATCTAAAACGAAAACAACCTTTTTGATTGATACGACCCAGCAACATACGATGTAAACTGTGGATTTAGACTTTTTAGATTCTATAAACTAGTTATGAAGTCGTGCAGCAGTCATGTTCATTATTTATTTTATTCTCTTAATATCAATTATGTATGGCTCTCTAGTGTTAACGAGTACGATAAGTACGGCAGACAAATTATCCATAAGGTTTTTTTTTTATTTTGGAGGTTAATTACTGAGCCATATGGCCAATCATAAAACAGCCTGCAACACTTGGAAGGTTAAGCAACGGAACTGTGCATAGAGACAGTTCTATAATTTTTTTTTCTTTTTTTGTTATAGAAACTTCATAGCCTTTTCGTTAATGCTTTTCTTTTGGATTTCGCACACATAAAAATTACTACATAAACGAGCTACATATACAAGGGTTAGGTTCTCTGTTTCGATTATCCCCTCCCTCTCTCTCTCTCTCTCTCTCTCTCTCTCGCTCGCTCGTTCGCTCGCTCGCTCTCTCTATCTTCCTCTTGTACTATACAAATACATCTTGTCTATTCAAAGATACTGGAATAAACGGCGTATAATATGACTATTACTGCTTTTTTTGTTTCGTTTTGTACTTGTGCGTTGATCAACTGCCTTTATAGCCTGTATATTTATGAACAGTTAATGACAGTTTAGTGCAAATGTTTGCACTTTTATGTAACAACAAATTAAGTAGTCTTGCTTCTCATTATTTGCTTGATTGATCAAAGAGTTGTATGGCTGATAATCAAACATGTTAATCTGTTTGGAAAATAATTCAGTTTGGAACGTGTGGAACAAAACGCATGTTACCGTTAAACAGTTCAATATTATTTTTTAAATTTTGCTTTTCAGTTTAAGTTTCTCTTTGTTTTTCTTTTTGTTTTTGTTTTGTATTTAGCGTAAATGCTGATCATGGTAGCCACAAGAGCTATTAGGAATAATTTACAATTTTTGTTCAATAGGATAGGCCTTTGGGGGATAAAATTTCGATATATCTCCCAGCTTTGCCTAAAAGGGTCTCGCGTTAAATAGTTGCGTATCAAATATTTGACTTTTCCCCTCCTGTATTTTTCCCTAGATCAATGACACGTAAACAAAATATTTATCTCGATGTTCGCATTTCTATCTATATGTGTGTCAGCAAATTGTTTCCAACACAAAAAAGTCAAAATATAACTTATTGTTTCAGCTCAGAAAGTTTTATACGATTCATACTAGCACATTATATTTAGAGGTTTAGCACATAATGTTACGGAAGTGGTAACGCATACAGTGTGATTATACCTTTAAGCATGTTGCATAGACATGCACAATCATTTACGTCTAACAAATTAGCAAGTCACTTATGATTCCCAGGCACCCTTAATGCAAGGTGGGTCATCCTGACACTAAATGTAATGCTATTTTCATTATGTTTTAAACGTAGCCTTTTTCCAGCGAGAAAATTAAGCTAGAAAGTAAGTAATTAGGTAAAAAAAGAAAACGACCGTTTCAAATTTCATGCCGAGCGGATAAACATTGCAGATAATTATTATAGTGTCTTTGTTCGTTTCAATATAAATCGCATTCATATTGCATTACCGTTCTGTTTCTCTCTTAGCCCTCTGGCCTTTCTTTCTGTCCCCTAGTCTTTCTATTCGCCTATTCTGCAGTGTCTCTTTTCCCCTTGCTTTCCCCTTTTCTCTCTGTCTCTGTATCTTGTTTTTTTTTTCTCTTCTCATTTTTGAACTCTCTCTCTGTCTGTCTGCCTATACCTCGCGTCGCTCTCTTTTTTCCAGTTGGTCACAATTTCATACTTCTGCCTCTTGGTTGATGTGATTTATTTATTATTCAGCTAATTTTTGTTTGTTTTTTTTTTCTTATCATGCGGCTAACTTCGCCCCGATTCGGATAGACGTGACAAGCATTTCCTCAATCCGAAAAGCATTGAGCCTGCCTACTTGTCATAATCCAAGAATTCTTTGTTCTTCTTTTACTCTTTTTCTTTGAATTTTTTTTATAATTCTTTTTTTTTACCTCTTGCTGTCTCACCACCCCAGTCTCTCTCTTTCTCTTATTCCTCTATTTGTCTTTAACTCTCTGGCAGGCTGTCCCTTTGCCTTTGTGATTTTAACTCAATCGAGTGAACCTACTCCTTCCTCCCTATCTCTTTTTCTCATGTTCCATGCGTCTCTTCCAATCTTTGCTCTTTTCTATTCACCTCTATCTTCTTTAACCACTCTACGCGTTTGCCTTTCACTCCTTCTTCTTCTTCTCTTCTTTTCTTTTCTCCTTTTCTTATTCCTTTGTGTTCTTCTTTTGTTCCTCTACTTGTCCTTCACCTGTTCTTCCTCATTTTCCTCTTCCTAATTTTTTTGTTTATTTCTTTTCCTTCTCTTTTCTTATCATTCTTTCCGTTTAACTGTACTTGTCATTTCAACCTTTTTATTTTATGCTTCTTCGATGTCTTATTAGTTTCATCTCCAAATTTCCTAAGTACAGTATTCAGACAATATCTTTTCAGTTTTAATACCCTCACTTTCACACATCAGTTTAACTTTATGGATTCAAGATTGTCACAATGATCTACTAAGCCCACGTATGCATGCAGCATTTTCTTTTTCTTGATTTTGAAAAAGAACTACAATATTTAAAACGATCCGTTCCTGATTGAAATTAACTTTGGGTTAATGAGGCATTGTTTTTGTTGTATGGTCTTTTTATGGTTTATATCTTTTATCAACTCTTTTTCTTGCTTCCTTGATCGCTCTCCATGTACCGCTGCTACTTCCTTTCTCACTGACTCTAGGGATCTCTCTCTCTTCTTGAATCCACCTTTTACATTTTGCCCAACATTTCCTCGGCAAAATATTCAGCGTTAACGAGGACTTATTCTGTACTCTAGGCAGTAAGAGATCTTGTCAGTATGCTGAACTGACATGCAGTTTCAAGTGCTGCTTCTCTGTGAGATTAACGAGTATGCATCCAGTTGTATTTCTAACTACTGTCACTGAACACCACTTTAGTGGACTAGGGACAGAATACAGTTTCGCACGATTTAAATCAATTTCCCTGCCGTTATGCGCTGGTTCTATTTATCTTTAGGTATGCCCGTACCAAAGAAAAAAAAGTAGATTTTGTCAAACAGAGAATCTAAAATTTCCTAAAAAGTCCTTCCAACTGTTTTTGATATTTAAACAAAGGTTTGAAAGATCAAATGACGTAAATATATAGTTATAATCTTTCTAAGTTAATTTAATTACCACATAGAGAGAAAGGAGCTAATAAAATGAAATGAATTTTACGAATCCAAAGGGATGTCTGTTTATATCTTTATAATTTACCTCATTAGCATAATGCTCGTTGATCTCACAGAATATAATTTATAATAATAATAACCCTAGTATCCTCACCAGTCATCACCTGTTGGTTGGTTGGCCGAGCTACCTGTTTTGTTAGTGTCCTGGAACTTTAGCAGTCACCGAGCCCTGGGGGTGTCAGGATGACAGATGGTGTCACAGTGGATGTTACTCATTATTCTAATCATTGCGCGCTTGCCACAAGTGTGGCTGAGTGAACTGTAGTGTGTTGGTATAAGCATACCTTAGCTTCAACTTTCCTCTCTGTCTATCTCTGTCTCTGTCTGTCTCTGCCTCTCTCTCTCTTAATCTCTCTCCATCAACCACTCTCTCTCTCTCTCTCTCTTCATCTCCCTACTTTTTATTCGAGATCTTAGGTCTTAGGGGACTTTAAATAGCAAAAAAAAAGAGTTCCAGCTCCTCTTTATGTTTCAGAGAAGAAAAGGTACAATATGATAAGATACACTTTAATCGGCGAGGAAAAGTTGTGTTGGATATACCAGTACACTTGTCATACAATGTTCAGCATAGTTAACAATATTCGCTGATATTATTGAGAAAAAATTGCCTCTTCTTCACCTTTGTTGCTGATTTTCACTTGGTCTCTTCTCTCGTACTAACCCACAAACACACAGTCTCTCTTTAATCGGGCTTCCATATATATGCCTCTATTTTTTCATTGTCTAGGTTTTTTAAAATCCTTACCTGGTGTCTTCTGTTCTACTCATGTTCATCTCTGCTCGCCTGCTTTTCACTTTCTATAGCTATTTTTCTCTTTCTTTATCTCTCTTTCTCACTATCTCTCCACCTCCATCTCTCTCTCTGCCTCTCTCTCCCTTTTTCTCTCCTTGTATCTCTGGCATTTCTATCAGCCTAAACAGCGCATAGGCGCACTAAATGCCCCCTTCTCTTCCTCTGCTCTCTTTTCCTCCCTCTCCCTCCCTCTCTCTCTCTCTCTCTCTCTGTTCCTTTGTATATATATTTCGGACATTTCTTTTCCCTCAAACAGCGCACTATCTGTCTACTGTCATACCACCTGTCACGCATACCCTTAGCAGGATAACGCAATGCCAACATCAGTTTTTGTTGACAGACAGATAACTGCCCGAAGCACTCTTTAAAACACTTATTACTACTTGTACTGGCTTTGCTTACCAATAGTGATAATCAAGAAGGACGCAAATAGTTATCAGCAGCAGCCATTCCTTCGATTTGATATATTTTCGCTGATCTTTACTGTGGAGGATTGTTGCAGAAGTAAAAGGCTCTTCGAGAAATTTCCATTTCTGACAGAGGAGACACAATGTATATAGAAACGGGACGCTAAGTGGAAAAAATTCACTAAATGTGTTACATTTTTGTTATAGAATAAAATGAGAGGTAGAGAGCGAGAGCGAGAGAAAGAGAGAGAGAGAGAGAGAGAGAGAGAGAGAGAGAGAGAGAGAGAGATGGTGTGTATGGGACAGACGGATAGGAGATTACCTAATGTGCAAAACCATTTGTGCACCCCATGTGCACTATTAAAAAGGAGGATAACCGTAAAACTAGCTAGAGTACAAAGTTGTCTTCATATCAAAGGGACAAAACAATGTAAGCTCAGCTAGTTTCATCAGCAGGTTTTCTCCCCTTTTTAACGATGATTGGGAAAGAGTAAAAAGTACTTATTATCTCTGTGTGGTTCTTTCTCTCCCTTCGTATACCCCCCTCTCTCTCTCTCACTAACTCTCTCTCTCTCTTCCATCTTCATCTCTCTCTATGTCTATATCTTAATTATCAACTTCCTCCTTTCTTTTCATAATTCTCGTTTTCTCGCTCTTTGACATTTCTTTCTCAGGCTTTCTTTTTATGTGGATTTCAGTCTTTTTCTCGTGTCTATTGATTTCATACTTACCACTCCTTTCTCTTGCATTGCCTCAGCCCTCTTTTTTAGAATAACATTTATCTTATTGAACCTTACTGAAAACTCTTACTTCAATATTAGTTTCATTCCAATTACGAATTGGATTAATGAGGCTAAAGAATGTAGTTTACTGTTGGAGACAGGCAATTATGAGATACATCATATTAATGCCTTGCTGCTTATGAGAATAAGTATACGAAATAAAACTGAAAACTTAATCCACCGTGCATTCTAAAAAATTATGTCTGTTAAAAGGTATACTAATTTTAAAAAAATACATTTCCTTTTCAAAGGTGCATGTTCGGTGACTTTTTTCTTCAACGTACATCCCTCCATTTTTAGCCATGGCTTGACTCAAGGCTTTCCTTTTTATTATTTTTTGTTACCGTAATGAAGCGTCATACAGCTTACTGTTAGCACATGATTGGCTTAACATTGTTTTCAACCTAAGTTACGAGCTGTAATATAACGCGCCTTTGACTCGAATCTCATCTTCCCAACGAATTTAGCAATCATTTTAAGAGTCCAGTCAAACTAAGGCCTTCTTCATCAAACTTATTTTTTAAACGTGGTGGCGACATGGTAGGCATATTATCTGTTTCTGGTACCTTAGACCTTTACTGATAGCGCAATGGCTACCTCGACATTATTCTAATTTCCAAAATCATAGTTTATATAAAAAAAACCTTAAACTTTTGTAGTTACATTTCTAATCAATTTATTGTCTATGGTCAAGTCTTGGTGTGCTTTGGATCTCCTGGTTGCCTTTGATGCGATTAGGATCTTCCCGTTCAAGTTAAGCTGAATAAAGGTCTTCTTTTGAAAAAAGCGTAGTGGCGACAAGGTAATAATCATTCTCTCAGTGGCAAGACGGTGAGTGTCAAAGCAGAGGGTTTCAGCCATACCTTAGACAAACTTTATTGGCCTGTGATTTTGAGTCAATGCACCGCTTATTACATAACCTTTGTTTTTCTATCATAAAGGGATTTTTTCAGCTTGCCATTTGAAAGAAACGCAAACATTTTTCTTCTTCTAACTCTGTCGATCCATTTTCTCATGTTTCTTGGCATGTACTATAATGTTCCTAGGTTGGAATTTGAAAAGATAGCTCCGCATTGCGCAAAGATTAGTACTATTTTTATTGTTTGATCAAAATGGGCACAGCATCTTCAGGGCTAAGAGAAATGCCACCCATATGTTTGCTCATTTGAACTAGGCATATTGATCTGGTGAGCTGGTGTTTAATGTTACAGGGTGCGCCTTAGTTTCTTCTCAACATCTTGAACGAAATTGATCTATCTAAATCAATGTTTACAAGTACCTGATCTCAAAATAGTGCAAGGTCTTTTGTTACCGATATTCATACAGACACTCTTTGCTTTAATCCATGTTGCTTTTTCGGTCACAAGTCCGCTAAAATCACCAAATCGAATCCATAAGTACAGTTTTATTTTTAGAAAACGTATAGTAAAGACAATACAAGAGTCCATTAGTTTCTTCTCAATCCTTTGAACGGAAGCAGTGTTTACAAGTACCTGATCTCAAAATAGTGTAAGGCCTATTGAAGTTAATGTGGCATTCTTCTTTATTTTGGTTTTAAGCTCATTTTCTTTACTATCATTGGTGTTTAATTTGAATGGGTGGCGAATCTTGTTTCCCGTTTTAAGTGATGATAATTTTGTCTAATTTACACGTTTTAATGTACTCTATGAGGGATAAAAATCACTTACACCTGTATCGATTAAAAAGTACGAAATTTATTAAATAGATTTTATAGTTTTCGACACTAGTCCGAAGTAAAAACGACTAACAGAATAACGTGGTAGTAGGCCTTATTGCGACTCATGCCAAAAATGAAATGTCATAGTTCAGAAAAATTTGAATTCAAACAGCGTCTGCACCCGCCCACACTTTTACAAAACAAACGGAATAATGAAAGGCTCTGAAGGCACTCACGTGAACAGGTATTTGTTTTAGCGGAAGAAACAGCAAAGAAAGCTTCATCAATTGACATTCAAAGGGTTGTTCATAAGAGCTCTTCTCATTCCGCCATCTCAAGGTTCATCCTTTTGTCCACGTTTGAGCATCTTCATCTTCGTCTCAAACGCAACCTAAACCCATGACACTGACATCATTGCGTGTTACTTAACCGGTTTTTGTCTTTTATTTTCTTGGCCTCAGTCTGTCATCTCTTTTTCTTTTACTCGTAAAATTAAAATCTTATAGTGTGTACTACTTCTAATTATCCGACTTCTTGCTGAACCGCAACTAAAAGATGCGCCTTATATTTTCTCTCTGCTTTCAGAAAAAAATTAGGTGATCTTTGAACGTGCAATTAACGTTTAAAAGCAGAATAAAATTAGAATTACTTGAACGTTTAAAAGTGCATGTTTGTGTTTACACGAAAGAACGACCTCCTCGAAATCTGCAAGCTCCACTACGGCAGCATTTAACCCTAAGACTTGGGTGCCATATTGTCGGGTACCGGAATATCTCAGTTAGCTTGTAGTATTTCAATCGGTCAATCTAAAAAAAAACCTGTAAAGAGTTTGCGGGCCCTGCGTTGTCCACAGTTTAAAGAAAAAGTAATTGAATTGAAAATGATGTGTTGCTACCGAGTAGGCAGGAGGAGAAAATCGAGTTTCAATAAATTGTTTTTTTTTCTGCTTATTGTAATAAGTAGGTACCGGCTTTCGTGTTAAAAATTTCTTCATACTTTTCCTCTGCTCAATTGTCAATTTATAATCCAAGGGAAAATTTCTACTTGTGAATTGAAAAGTTTTATGATATCCACTTTAAGCATATTTATGTGTTTGCTCCTCAGAAGAAAGAAAATAATGTTTACTGCAAATTGCAATATGCGACTCAGACACCCTTCTGACTTCACCTGTGACATAACCATAGGCACTGTTTTCTCTAACAAGATGTTTACTAAACCCGCGTGGCAAATATTCCATAAAACACTGAGAGGTTTTTTTGCGGAAGACCATGAGAAATATTGGCTAGTTCTTATAAAAAAAAATTGTACCCGAAAATGCTTTATGATGAAATTTCTGATGAAGTCCTATCTAAAAATAGGTGTTTCGAATCTGTTTTGAATTAGAAATTGACACTTTTGACTGCCTATATAAATGTAAGGGAACATTTTTCATGACTAACATGCGTATCTAGATCTGAGACTTTGAAAAACTTCCAGTCACAGCAGTAAAAAAATATCGAATGATCGCCTTAAAATAAACAACTTATCTGTCCTTAAGACTTTGGGTTCATCAATCTAGCTGTCTTATGATAGAAAACTTTACCTGTATTCCTCGTTATTTACAAAACCGAAATTAAGAAAGTTTTGCTTTTAATTCGTAAAGAGTAGGCAGAATGCTAGGAAAAAGATACTTTGTCTCGCAAATTAGTCCAAATCAACCTTTTCTCCAACAAGGTTAATTTATATGATTTGCTTACAGATTTTACCTTGTTGACTCTTATGTTTGATCTATCTCTTCATCGTCTTTGTCCTTGCCCGTATCACCAAACGTTGTTGTCCTCTGTATCATTATTTATACATTCCTAATGATAATTGCATCACCAGTTTTGTCCATTATTACGCGCACTTTCCTAAAATTGGCATTATAGTAAACGCTATCTTTTCTATCATCGTCTCAGGGTCAATATGACGACTATCATTGCTATCAACATCATCACCTCCACTACTAATAATTATTTTTTTCTACATTTATTACCATGATCAGCATTAATATTATCACCATTATCGCTCACATGTCACCAACATCACCAACACGTTCACAAGAAAATAATGACTTTCCATATTCGTTACATTTAGACGTACTTATTCTTTTTTTTTTTAGTTTCGCGGACGGATGGAGGGCGTTTTCCGCCGAGTGTCCAATGTATTTCACCGCAGAGGCAGAAAGAAAAGCCCAGACAAAGAAGACGAGGAGGAGGAAGACCTAAAAACGGGCAAAAAAGAGAAGAAAATCAGATTTAGTCTAAGGCACAGGAAGAAAAAGAAACACAAGTCCGGACAGGATGCGGAAGGCGTCAATAATGCCTCTGCTTGCGTTGACGACAATGTGGAAGAGCCTCTGAATACGGACAGTCAAAATAATAGCGGTTCAGCACCACTTAAAACCTCGGACATTTCACCGCAGGGGGGTCCTGATACAAATAATGGTAATGAGGGTCAGTATCTAAGCTCAAAGGATGATGCGGGAACGGGAGAGGGCGAGCTGATCACAGATGTAACAGCAACGGCAGCAACCGCAACTCCCACCACAACCAGTTTGGGGTCAGGGCAACCAAGCGCGGGGGCAGAGGAAGGACAAGAGTTGCGTACCGCGCCGCTCCAGTCACAGTCGTCTCCCCTTCACATAGCGCAGGTTCACAGCCACTCGGCTAGTCATGAGTCGAGCAGTAGGCCTAACACCGTGGAGCCAGGGGGAACGGTTAATGGTAAAAAACATGGTAATGAATCTGGCGACGTAAATATTGCTTTCGATGATGGGGACGATACTAAAGGCAGCACTGGCATTGACCGTGAAGAGAAGCAGCTGATGGGAAAGAATTACGACAAATATGGCAAAATACCAAACGACGACAACAGCATTCCAATGAACAAAGATCTGGACTTGAAATCCTCAGAAGGGGTGTCTAATGGTGCTTTCCATGGGGACGAATCGGAGGACAGAACTTCAGCTCCTCTGATTGCGTCTAGTAAAAGTTCATCCATGGATTCTGTTATGTCAGGGACATCTGGATCATCGACAATGGAATCCATGGATAGAAACGACAATGATGGAGATGTTCCTAAAGCCTTGCCCAGTGGTAAAAAAGGTAAGTCTAAACCTAGATAAAAAATTGAGCTTTTGATATTTTAATCCTAAGAAAAATCTGTTCATTCAGCTTTGGTGGTGTTCATGGTGGTTATCATAGCAGAGCGACATGAGATAGATAGTTAACTAATAAGATATATAAATTATGTAGAGCTTGAAGAGTAATGGAATTTGCCCCTAGACCAACTCTACTACAGTTTAATTGCACCAGCTTTGAAGTACATGAACTGACACAGGCTTTGCTAGCAACAGAGAAAAAAAATCAATATTAAAAAAGTTATGACATAACTATAGCGGGGCTTGAAACAACGCTATAGTTAACGTAAAAATGTATCAAAACATTATATTGATAATGTATATCGCATTTTAATGTTTTGCATACCAAAATTAAGAATAATTATAACTGGCAAACATACTCGTAAAAGTGCCCAAGGACTGTTTACGATGTGTTATTGGGGTTAAATATGTAGATGTATCGATTTTATTCACTTAAAAATCAAACGGAAACTTAATACATGTATATAGGTCGCTCATCATTTTTAAAATGAACTTTTAAAAATGATATGTTACATCGCATACTAAAAATTGAACGATTTCTGTAACCGCAATGATAGCCACGTCGAAGGGTTTGTTGTTCCCCATTTTAAAATAAAACTAAAACAGAAAAGTTGAGACAAGTAGCACATCGCATTTGTTTGTTATTACTGATACTTCGCCTTGAAGAGCAGTTTTTACGTTGTTGTTTTTTCTTAAATTTTACTATTGTAGACAATGTGATAAGTTTAAATCCTTTTTAAAAACGAGACTTAAAAAAACATAATAAGTCTGCTTTGGTTTCATATGTTTATTCTTACCGCAGTTTTTAAAGGTTTTTTACCTTTTTGTGTTTTACTTTCTTATCACTCCCTGTGACTCATACGTTTTCTTCCTTACTTTCATTTTCTCTATCCTCCTCAGTTCTTTTTGTATTTTGAGTATACATTTATTTCGCGATCTCTTCACTCTCTCTCTCTCTCTCTCTCTCTCTC
>BMAT01004956.1:67115-78894 GCA_019649035.1 Elysia marginata
CTGTCTGTCTGTCTCCCTCCCTCTCTAAACCATTTATGTATATTTCCGTTTTTCCCTTACTCTGCACATATCTATCCGCCTGTCTCTACCTCTATCGCTCTGTTACGTAGCGGTTTGTTGGTGCATCGTGTGTCTAATCGTGTGTCTATGGCTATGTTCCAAAGCATCTGACATTTCCCTTATTTTAAATTGCTGATTTGCAAAGGTCCAGGATATGTTATTTCATCTCAAGTGGTCGCGTCTTCAGTGCATTGGAGTCTACCAGTCCCTCTCTGGCTCCTTTCTGGCTCTTATTACCCGATATTTCATTTGCCGTACTTATTGAACCGCCCTAGACATTTCACATCTTGTAGGTTAAAGAGCTAAAGAGACGCTTATGACTTAGCTTTTGATGATCACAAGAGTTAATATTTTTTACAATGTTGTCTACATCCTGTGCAGAAAACATTTTCCTAAAACTCACTTAAATTTGTGTCCGATGCAACTCATTAGAGACCTTAAGCACACGCACCGTCTCTCACTACGCGTACGTGAAAATCGGGAAAGCAGATCGAGGAAACTCCAAACATAATGAGACCGGTTTCTAAAAATAGACTCACAGACGTTCCCGTCATACTCACGCGTTGCTGCGTAAAGTCCGTATTATCTCAAATAGCTACTGGGCATAAAACTATGTCCGGAGTGTCTCCAGTGAGACGCTGTGAGCACTTAAAAGATCCCCCCCCCCCTCCGTTCAATACCCTTCGATTCTCCTTCGCTCTTTTCTCCTACATTTACGCGATTTTTTATTCCCGAGTCAAGTCTACTTTTTTCTCAGCTCAGAAATATCTCTTGATGCCAAAGTTTTTTTTGTTTTTTTTTGTTGTCACGTGGCAGCAAAGTCCAGACTCTCATCTTTGGAAATATGTACTGTTTACCTAAACTTAACATACATAGCAGGCACCCGTGTCATTCAAGTGCATTTTATTTTGTGTGTGTTTAGAGTAACTGTAGATTATGTTAATGTTTCAAAAAGTGTTTGACCTTTTCATGTAATAAAAGGATGTAGAGCGGCTTACTTCAAAACCCAAACGCTTGCTTATATCCCCGGAAATATTATACAATGTTTATTCTTTGTTCATTTCGGTACTTCAGACTTATTTTCAACAGCTATTTCTCTTTTCCTTCTTTTCAGCTTCAACGGTTAAAACTACATAGACGAGACAAATTTCTCAGCACTTGTGGTTTTTTTTTTAAGATTTACAGATTTGCTGTCATGAACGCACATTAGCGCAAAGTTTCAGAATGGACCGACAGTATAACTACAATCTTAGAAAGACACCGGGAACTGGCAGTAGTAATAAAGTGCTAAGCACATCCAACGTTACCTTAAAACCGCTCCACCACAGAGCAGATAATACCTTCCAAGAGTCAGATAGAAACGCCAATGGATCTCAAGTCACATCTAGAGTCTCCCGCCTATCTCCGTCTCCATCCCCCGCATCTCAGACATCACGTACTAACATCGTCTTACAGCGCAGAAACGCCTGTGAGAAGAACGACTCTGCCACTTCACCAGGCACCTTTGAAACTGCCCCGGTGGCTTCTTCATCTTATAAAGAGCAATATGGCCGCGGGAGGGTTGCAACCAGCCCGTTTAGGCAGGGATTCCAAGAAGCACCAAAGTCCGTTTTAAAGACCTCCTCCAATGATACTCCTAAAGCGGTCCACGTCGGGCGTCTTTCTCCTTCTAAAGTTCCACATAGAGACGACCAAGCAGGATCTAAAGTTTCCAATGTGGTGGCCCAAACTACTCCTAATCCAAGGGAACAGCTTCGTGCATCTAGATACTTGCCTAAAGACAACTCGATAACGGCTAATGAACGGACAAGGGTACATCAAATCGAGCGACTTTCTCCATCTAAAGCCTTGAACAAAAATGAGTCTTCGATATCCAAACATACAAGTGAGACCAAACTCGACCTTTCAAAATCAGAAAACAAGAGCAGTCGCTTCGGTTCCAAAGCTTTACCACAAAACTTCCCTTACCCAGTGCCTGGAGTCAGAGATCTCAACACAAATTCCAGTCCAAGTTCCAAAGAATCGTCTCCTGCGCCTGTCCAAAAAACTGTCGCAACGCTGCCTCCGTCAGTTCCACCGCCAACCAAAGACAGCTCCTGTACAGATACACCCGTTAAGGTCAGGTCTTCTAGCAAGCGACGTGCGAAGAGAAACAAGCGAGGGCGTTCGGACGGGTTCGTTCTGGGTCTTGACCTGGCTTCATCTGACGAGGAAGGAAGGGCGGATCCACCAGGGGGCGCAATACTTAGAAAAGCCAGCAACCTCGATCCGGAGTCCCTGAATTTTATATTTTGGTTGAGGAACCCCAGCGTCCAAAACTTAGCCCTTCTGAGAAAAGCTATCAGGTGTAATGACCACGACTGGATGCAAGGATTTCTGGACTTTGATGGTTTGGGCTTGCTGTTTCAGGTAAATACCTACGTGTGGTTACTCAAAGGTACAAGTTGCACCATCTTAATAGAGGTAGGCTAAATAAATACTGACTAAAATGCTTAGACGGCGAAGAATCCTATATAGAAATATATTGGGACTGCTCAATCAGGACCTACCCAAAAAAGAACACATTTCTTACGTGACTGTAGGTTTAAAGACATAAGCTTATAGGGTTTAAGTAATTCAACCCATAAAACAAGGCGCCCCCCCCCCCCCCCACTCTTTTTTTCTCCAATAAGACATATTTAATCAACACTTTTTCAAGTCTTAATTCCAGGGTTCCGGTGTAGTCACCATTTTAAATATGAAAAATCTTGTGAATAATTTCGTCTGATGGCATTTATTTTAAGATGAAGAAAGCTAACAATTATTTTGTCAGTTGCAGGTGATTTCTTTCTAGATATCTCTTATTCTGCATCTTTGAAGATACGACTGCAATCTAATTACACTGAACACAATAGCCGTTAATTATTTTTGTTTGCCTTTCTAAAGATGAATGTGCCTTTTTAAATTCCGTTTGTTTTACTTTTTCTCAGTGCCTAAAACAGCTGAGCAGCTACCACAGTACGCATCTGACCGACATGGTTCTGAGAATGTCCTGCATCTCCTGTATCAGGGAAGTGATTAACTCTCGTAGTGGCCTCGACTGTTTGTTGACCATGGGGGATAAAAGTGACAATCTATTCGGACGCAGGTTTGCTTCCGGTAAACACAATCTTATTGCATTCCGTCATTTAATGTTTTAATGTTCCGCCTTTTTATTTGTTCGCAACAGAACAATGAAGGATAGGGGGTTGTGAACAATGAAGGATAGAGGGTAATTAATAAATGCAGAAAATAAAAAGATAATTATGCCAAAGACTGTTATAGCATAAAAACACCTTAAGTAAAATTTTAAGAGGCAGGAAAAAAATAAAGCGAGCTAGCGAAGAAAGAAGGTTGAAGTCTATATCCATGCAGACTGACAAAAAAAAACATACGCAAAGAGATGGGGAAGGCTGGCTTAGCTTAAGAGAGTAATAAGAGATTGTTAAAGGTGGATGTAGAAAGGATAGTCACATTATCGCATCCAAACTGAAAGGGAACGGTAAAGGCATCAGAAAACCAAATAGAGTTAGGGTACATGTACTGTGAAAGAGGCCTTTTATCACCACACCTCCAACCGTTTGAATGTCAACATGATTTCCTTTTAACGCGAGAGGAAGGCCCTTGAAGCACGCTTTGTGAACTTTGGAAAATATCATATTACAAGTAACTATTAGTCAGGTCCTGAAAAAGTTCATTCTGAATTTCATAGAAGGGGTTAACAGATAAGACCTGGTCGGGAAGGTTTGTCTACGAATAATATACTCAATGACTTAACCTGGAAGTCTATGACTTGGTAGACAGATGTTTAAAAAGAGGCCTATTGTTATTGCTAAATTTGCCTAAATGTGAGTCATAGTTTTTGCTCTCCCTATCAGTCTTGATATGATAGACACTGCATGCTTGGTCCAATTTAATACCTGAATTTAAGTTATTACTTTTGATATGAAATGAAATATTTGGTTCAAATTAAAATAGATGTTGTTTGAGAAATGAGATACTAGCGATAGGGAAGATAACTAGTATTGAGGAGAAAGAGATTAGTTGTTATCTTAGGAACGAAGGATAAAAAGAGACATATATAGACGATGGACTATAAAAAATTGGGCTACTTATGTAAATAGAATACACAAGCTGTTATTGAAGCGTAAACATTTAGCAATGCTTAGTCATGGGAAAATGAAACGACTCTTGAAAAGGTTTGGTTTAATGCCGTTATTATTCGAATGGTTATTTGAACTTCTAATGTTTAGTAACCTTTATAAAACCACCATTTTTCAATTTCCTTCGTGCCAAGCTATGGAGACGAACAATCTTATGGTGAAAATGCAAATCTTCGAACTTCTCTCTGCAATGTGTGTTTACTCTAGCAGTGGCTTCTATCTCACCCTTGACGCTCTGGAACGCTACAAGGTATGATTATAGATTTGAGCCTAGGGTCAACATAAAAGATCTTCGAGTTTGTTTATTGTTTTTCTTTTTGTTGTTGTTTATGACAAATTTCGGAATTAAAATAACATGGGGAACAGGGACGCTTCTCAACTTAATTCAGAAAAGGGAGTCGAATGTAGTTAGACAATAAAGATAGTCGTCCGAGTCGCCCAGCCAGGCGATTATGATAAGATGAGATACAGAATGCAGTGCATGTACTTTGTATCGTCGCTGGCAACCGTTGTCGGAACCTTAGCAAATAAATATTTTCTTAAATTGATTGATTGACCTTTATTTTGTTCATAGGCATTTTAAGTGACATTAATATTTCAACAATTACTCTAAATTGAGAACTATAAGATGGTTGAATAGCACTTCAATGATTTTCACTGGTAGTAAGATATAATCAGGAGATAAATAGTGGGAAGTCTTCAGAATTAGGGAAGAAATTCTTTAACTCCTGACTTTCTAAAGGTGTCATGTCACATCTAGTTCATGACTCCCAGATGCCTCTCCGCTACCTTTTTTGCTTCTTGAGATTCAAACCCGTGAGGGAAAAAATTACAAGCCCGGTCTTCAGCCACTTCAGCCAACTGAACTCTCTAATATAAGAGCTTTTTTATATTCTTTATGAAGCTAATGCTCATTTCTCCAGCCCCAAACCCAAAGGGAACTTTTTCTGCTGTTTCGGCAAGCAGTTGTAAGGCTTTGGTTGATTATTTTGTTGACGCTGGATGAGAGTTTACTTAAAAGAGCATGGGCAGATGACCCCGCAAATCCCGTGGCACCGATCTCTATTAGCATTATCTTGGCCCTGTAGCCAGCCTTTTCTAGCTCTTTGTCCAAGTCCAGGTATTTTCACTTTTTATAGATATTGTAAAACTTACCTTAAATATTATTGTTCGCAATTCAACTATTTCGTTGCTCGAGTTCTCCAATGCCTCATGGCTTTGGAAATAAACAGCGTCTCATCCCAGTGTACTAAATATCCCAACTTAGAAGCAGCAAACCCAGAAAACACTGCTAGCTAGTGGAATCGAACCCGACTGCTTGACTCTAGACATACAATTTATTTCACAATAGAAATATAAATTACAAACATGGTTTTCGAGTTTTCATTCATTATTAATGGTGTAGCATCTTTATAACTTTGTACATATGCCAAAGCGCGTAATGTTCATAACCATCAATTCATTATAGGACGAACTATCTCCTTCAATGTACGTTATTACTGTTTGGACAATTGTCTTATCAATGGATAATTTCAATACTTTCACTTTATCCAACGCGGCTGTACCGGGAGTATAAGGTTTTATACTTTGGTTACCTCAGTTCGGTTGAAGAAAACTACTTTTATTTTTGGATGAACTACTTGAATTTGCTGACATGGAGATTATAAGTTTGAAGGGTACAAAACTCACTTTTGTTTCTTTCCTACTCCTTGGGTCACCCAGGAAGCGACGGTGTTAAGTTGATAAGTAGCGAAACTGTTAACCACTTCTGATTTTCCAGTGCGCACGCTTCCCTTTTTCTCTGAACTCCTACAGTAGCTAATCCATGCGAGAACAGCATTTTAGTAATCTATTGCCTAGGTTCATTGAAAGAAAAAGCTTTTTCATCGGAGTTAAAGGGTTTTTCAAAACAATTTTTACTAATTTTTGCCTGAAGTCTATGAAGTTTTGATTATTTAATTTTCGTTATGCCAAAAGATTTAACATTAGAGCTGGGTTTTAAAGTGAGCAGCATAAAAGTAATTGTATTTATGATTTCGCAAGATAGCTAAGCATGGTGTGATAAATAAACACATACTGTGTCAACCAGTCAGAAAAAAAACGCGCTTTCGTATCTTTAAGGTTAACCTTAGCTATTTCACTGAAAATGCTTTGCACATCATGGATAATGTTCTGACAACAACAAAACAACGACTCAAAATTAATTTTGCTCTCAAAGCGGGCTAGAATTTCCATCATCGCGCAAGTCTAGAGTGCGTTGAAGTTTTTGTCGATGATCTAAACTTAAAGTGTCAAATCGGTTGACAAAACATCTATTCGCAGAGACACCCTCACTTATTTCAACTGTTATAAACTGTTCATCTGATTAAAACATAATGTTAAAACGAGCCATACTGCCTAAAAACGACAAAAGCATGAAACGTATTTACAGAATAAACCTTAAGTTATAGAGATGGGGTAATCATCCTTTTTTGTATTCGTTGGTTTTCTTATGTTATAAGAAAAATAATGATATTTTGTTCCATAACAACATAATATTTATTTCACATTAAAGGACTTGCGCATCTACCTGTCTGGTTGATATTTTTCTTATTCTCTCATACTCATGCGATTTCTTTCTCTCTTTCTCTCCCATAACTCCCTCTAGCGCTCTGCACTCAGTCTAAGGTTTAGCGCCTATATTTTGTGGTATTATATGTGCATAGATTTTATATGCACAGCATTCAACTAAGATATATGCAACCTTTTATACATTATCGTTTCTGAAATCCTCTAGGCGTTTAGATTTGAATCAGGGGTCCGGGGATTTATGTACCCCGGCACTGACTTTGAAAAGGTATATTAAACACAGTTTTAATATGCGGCTACAGGCGGTAAAATAGTTACCGTTATTACTCTAGACCGATAGTTTCTTTTCCCTAAATATATTGCTTCTTTTTGTTGTAGCCTGATTTGTAATCCACGTAAAGTATCGCAGTAAGTTAAACATTTTGCAAAAACTCTCTGTCACATTTCCTCTCTAACAATTGATTTTGGAGCAATTTAAGAGAGTCTTGGTCCATGAGGTAAATTAACCCCTCATAAATATTTCGATTAGTGTGTATATAAAAAGGTAGGGATGCAGTAAGTGAAGCGAAATAGTCCTAGGAAAGAGCCATACGTACAAAGTTGAATCCTAATTTCGGAGAGTCAGGTGTTGGCCTACTCTAAGCAAAGTACTTTTTTGGCGAGCTTTAATTCTTGTTATGTTCTTACTCTATCACAATATTGCATGATATAGAACTCAATGAAAACATTTGTTCGCCTGTTGCTTATTCTGTTTACTAAATGAAAATTTAAAGATAAAAAAAGATTTCATGACCAGAGTCGAAGTTAAATTCTCAAGGGGGTTTTGACCTTGGTCTTCTTCTGCATCGACAATTAAGTTAATGCTTCTTTTAACAATGATGGTTTCACAGATCAACATACAAAGAGAAGCTTATTTAAATTATCTCAATCGCTATCTAAGATCTGATGTACTTTTAGCACTTATGGAAAAGTGTCTAGGGTGGAACAGTCTTGTTGCAAAAATTGAGTAGGTGGTCGCCATCCCAGTTGGTTTTTCCACTGAGCTTCGCATATTTTCCTGTGTTGAGATGGCCTCAAAACAACTCGTAATTCAAGCAACATTCGCAACTACATGTTCATCTTTTGTGTCTCTTTTGTTCTTGTACTGCCTACGCCAAGCCTCGTGCATTGTAAGTACTTCTAGAAGTGCCTTGGGTTTGTCCAGCTCTGTGAGTAGTAGCCTAGACGAGACTCGTAAAGTAAACGACTAAAACTTACAATTGTAAGCGTGGGAACTAAGCAGGCCTTAAGTGGATTAAGCTATTTTCATGACCCCTTGCGTTCATTCATAAAATATGAAATGGTTTATTGCTATAAAAGAGAAATTCACAATATGAGATGCGTCAATAACACTATGTATACGTCCAGTAGTAAATCACTGTTTCCAGCTAAACTTAATTGGCAGGTTTGCTCTCTGTTATACTATGTAAGTCACATTGATAGCAAATAAATATATGTAGTTTTGTAGATTTTGAGTAAGTTAGTAACATAGTAAAATGATAGATTAGTAGTTTTATGACGATTTACATTACGGCATTTTCGTATTGCTAATTTTTTAGTTTGTTTTTCCGTTCAATGATACTGTTTTACTGCAAACTATCTTTAAAGATTGTGAAAACATTGCTTCTCTACTAAAAATAGTAGTAGTAGTAGTAGTAGTAGTAGTAGTAGTAGTAGTAGTAGTAGTAGTAGTAGTAGTAGTAGTAGTAGTAGTATTAGTAGCAGTAGCAGTAGTAGTAGTAGCAGCAATAGTAGTAGTCAGCAAATATTTCTGTTAGAATTTCGGTTTGTTTTATCTGTTTGAAGCACAACTTATGTTAAATACCTTGATAACAGATGAAAAGAAAACTGTAGCAAGGATTTTATGTTGATGAATAAATTTCAATATTCCACTTAGCTAGGATTTGGTGGTGATGAATAGAATCAATTTCAATATAAACCATTTTGTTTGCCATCTCGTGTCCACCGTTGTAGCTATGGCGTAAGAATCGCTACAGATTCAGTCTTCTCGTCACTGAGCTGACAGCCACGGATCTACCGACTTACCAGGTCACAGTGATGGCGCTAATCAACTCCATCATTGTGGCCAGTGAGAGCTTGAGGGACCGTATCAGAATCCGGAGCGAGTTTGTGGGTGAGTAAGATTGCTTCTTCTATGTGTGCTCTGTTCTAACTAAGCTAATGGTTTGGTGACCTTTCTTTGCTAATAATCTCCTACATTGTCGACCATTATGGCCCTGAAGATTTAGAATTTTATTAAGAAATAGGTTTATTTTAATTATTGAACTTTAAAAGGCTTTAGTTGTTTAGTAGATTGGTAAAAAATCGTGTATACAAAGTTTTTGTTTCGAAAGTCTAAAAGTAGGCCTCTAAATATTGTGCGCAGTGGCTAATACAAGTAAAATAATTGATACGGCCTATTTTATTGTGACGGTTTACGTGATGACGAATATGTTTTTACTTCCAACAAATAAAAATATTGAAATAGAATGCAAAGGTCCAAAATTATCAACTTCAAACGTTTGTGTTTCTCGGAATAGCTAATTCTCAAGCTTAGTAAATACGCGGGAAAAAGTGGGGTAGTCTTTCTTTTCTGCTTTGGCCTTAACAATTCCTCATCTTTGTTTCCTCTTTACTAATGATCAATTTTATAAGGTTTAAGGAAATCTTTAAACGCATGATGCTTTGTTACGGTAAAATAAGAGATATGACATGAATTAAACGCAGTGTTCAATTATATTCCTGCATACCACGGTAGACGTTTGTATGATCTTATTACTTATTTAACTAATGACCTAGGCTATGGTAATTCGGTAGGTTTTGTTTTAGAAATATATAATTTTATTGTCAGAAGTAAACGAGAGCTTCAAAAAGCCGAAGAAGCTATTTGATCGTCAACACCCGTTTTTGTACCGGTTCACGTAGTGGAGCAGTCATAAAAAAAATTCTAGTCGCCTTAAAAATAAAGCAAGAGTCTATTTTAAACGGTTTCCAAATCTTAACGGAGTTTCAGAATGAAAAAAAAATGTGCGCACTCTTGCGGTCTAAAATTTACCGGAAGTTCTCTTAAACATTTCTTCCTAACAATGTTTAAGCAACGATAACAATACTTTAAATCTATAACCAAATAAAATTGAAACCGCATGGAGAAATTTAGAAATAGATGTTTTGTAATTGTCCGCAATAAAATAGCCTCTATGGCTATTTTGGTGTTGAGCTATCTATGGCAAACATTAGCTCACACTGGAGACGGTAAGAGAAATAAAATATCCTCATTGTGTGTATTAAAACTATTATAAACTCGTATTCTTAAACTAATGTTAAAGACAGCGATGTTGTGGATTTTGACAAGAATTTAGGTATAACTTTACTTCTAACAGGCTGCTTTTGATATGGGGCAGCATGATTACTTTGGGTTATCCGTGTGATTATTTGGACCTGTACAATGCTCATAACTTTGCCGCTGACATGGATCATAAATATTTGACTAATCTAGCCATTACTTCAATACTCATATCGGCTTTGGTTACTTTCCAATAAAGCTCTATATAAGTTTCCTATGCACGCACTAACATAAATATATTTAATAATGTATCCATAAAAGTTTTTGTAACATTTTTGCTTGAGCATGTTCCTTAATTGAACCAGATATTCTATAGTCTCTAGTTACCCCTTTTTTAAAATGTTCATATGCATTTTTTTTCCTGCTGTTTGTATCACTTTTTGTCGGGAAATGGATATGGTGATGATAAAAAAAAACTACAAGTCTTCTATAAATTAGACTAGAGGTTCGAATGCAAAGGTTTCGAAAAGTGGCGTAAATTATAAACTAGATAGGCTTTAGCTGGCTATAGGCACCCCACTGTACGCAGAATAGACATCTGTAGTCTTGAAGGTCCAACCGTAGAGTATTGAACTTGGAAGCTAGTTTGAAAGGAAAAGCCGGCAAGGGGTTAGTTCAAGATTCTAAGTAAATGACAAAAAAGACGAAAGTTCGAAGTCACGATAGAAAAATTTTAATTTTACTCATGAAGTATTTTCAATGTATGAAAATCTCAATCTTCTTAACACATTTATTATCTCCCACACTCTTGCTTCTTTTCCTTGCCTTTGTTTGCATGCACCGCTTGCATGACATTACCCACGCTCTGCTTTGCTATTGTACACCCTGACCCAAACTCTTGGTCGAATCGTGGCCCTCACGTGAACAGTTTCTGTCGGGCAGCTCTGAACATCCTTGACGTGATTGGATGTCTGCGGCTCAGCAAGGATGCCGACCTCAAGGTTCAGCTCGATGTCTTCGAGGAGGAGCTGGCGGCAGACACAGATGCCATGCGCGATGCGGCCAAGGACGCTAATGCCATCAATCTGAATAGCCACCACGACCTTTTCAAAACCATCTACAGTAAAGTGAGTTCAAATCATTTTCTGTCTGCCTGTCTGTCTGTCTGTCTGTCTGTCTGTCTCTCTCTCTCTCTCTCTCTCTCTCTCTTTCTTTCTTTCTCTCTGTCAGTAACCGAGGAATATATACAATCGTCTCGTTACTTCAATTTCCTAGTTGTTTTTATCCATACGGTGCACGCTCATTTTATAACATTACCTTACAACTCTTCTTCAGTGTCGTGGGGTTTCTTGGTAAGCCTTGATGAGCTGGCAGCATTGACATGTCATTTATTTCCAGCTTAGGTTTGACTGATAAGAGTAATAGTTTAAATTGCAATAGTTCTATTTAAAATTTTATTCGAATTTTTAAAGCCCTCTCTCCCTTCCATCTGCTATCTCCCTATCTACTCTTTATTTCTCCCTATCTCTCCTTCTTTATCCCTGTCTGTCTACCTGTCTCCCCCCCTCTCTCTCTCTATCTCTCTCTCTCCCTATCTACTCTCTAATTATCCCTTTCCCTTCCTATCTTTCGTTCTCTATCCCTGTCT